>CAIGRS010233683.1:0-20736 GCA_903798395.1 Fraxinus floribunda | reverse complement strand
AAAGTACTCAAGATTCAAACCAAAAACTAAGATTTAAAGACACTTGTTTAATGAGTTAATTACACTCATCAGCGATCTGGCAACGATTATTGTGCTCGAGTCCGGTGTGTGGTGGTGTTGTGGTTACTTTAGTGGTGGTTTTACGTTGTTGTGATGGTGATTTTGCACGGTCTGGTGAAGGTTGTGGTTATGGTGGTCATGGGTGGATGGGATGGGATGGTATTTGTGCCAATAAATTGGTTAATTTGTGATTAATAAATAATGTGACTTACAAAATGCGATCATGACTCACAATTTATTAAGTTGTGATCGAGAAATTAATTTGATAATTTGTGATCGATAAATTAGTTGTGACCTATTAAAATTTTGATTTTGTGATCGATGAATAAATTGTGACTTATAAAAAATTTTATTTGTGATGGAAACATAATTTATGACCAATTAAATTCTTGATTTGTGATCCAAAAATAATTCGTGACCTATAAAACATTTTTTGTGATCGAAAAATAATTTGTAACCAATTAATTCGATAATTTGTGACTAAATTGTATAAATTTGAAACCTTGATATATTTTTTTTAATTAATTATTTCATAAATAAGATTTTATAATATCTGATTTTTTAACTTTTTAACTTTATTTCTTAATTTTGAAATGACTTGTTAAACTCTTAGATATGAGTGTTGTTTATGACAATTCCACCACTCAAAAATCACCCCATACTCCCTGCAGGCCCCTTGAATCTTCAAAAGATAAGGCATAAAACAAAATAAAAACCACCACCACCCATCCAATTCAGTTCACCGAGTTATTTCGAGAAACCTGTTCTGATCTCAGAGGTGCACAAAAATGCAAACTCTAAGGCTTAATCTCCATTTCAAGCATCCAAATCTAAGCACTCCAACTGCAAATCTTCCATCTGTCGTTCCAATCAAATCCAAATCACTGTTTAAATACCCAACAAAAAATGTATGCTCATCACATATTCCAAAAACTACAAGCATCCCCAGACAAAGAATTAGTCCTCCCAAAAATTCAAGCCATTTTCAAAATTCCCACAAGCTAGAAAATTTCAAAAAAGAAAGGTTTTTCCCAGAGAGCTCAGAAGGGTACTCAAAACTTGTAATTTTGGGGACAGTTTCTGTGGGACTTGCAATTTTTCTTATGGGAATTGATGAGCACAAGGCTTTGGCTTTAGGCCCTGAAGGGCCATTGATGGAAGATTTTTGGGACAACATGAGGAGATATGCACTGTATGCTTTGACAGTAAGTACTGGAGTTATATACACTGTTTTTCAGCCTATTGTGGAGTTGTTGAGGAATCCCATTTCTGCAATTCTGGTCTTGACAGTAATTGGAGGAAGCATTTTCATTGTTTCCCAGGTTGTATCTGCCATGGTTGGTTTGTCTGATTTTTCTTATGATTATAGCTATTAGAGTCATTCAGATGGGGACTTTTTGTTTTGTATTTTTAGTTCCAATGTTGGATCGTTTTCATATTCATATATGAATATTACCAGTAATTGAGTGTTCCTCTACATAGACTTGTTGGTATTAATACGAATCTCATATTTATCTATTTCTTTGAAGTTCGCATTATCACATGCATAAATTATTTGTGACACAAGGGATTTCTTTTATATTTTTAAGTGGAATGATGAGTTTAATTCATATTTCTTATTGGTATAATCCATGTAGAAAGTTTTTCATTAGAATTATAAAACGAATAATTTGTGTCGAAATCATTTAAATTGATGTATCTTATCTTGTTGATCCCCATCCCCTTTTCACATAAAATGGAGAGATGAATCGGTGTATAAGTATTTTTCGAGAAATAAGAAGGGATACAATTAGACAGATGATTTAACAGAGCAGGAGCGGCCATAATCCGCTCGAGATTTATTGATTTATTTAAATTCACCAAATGTTACATTTGAATGCATTCCAACCGGACAATCGTTCAAAATTTGATCAAAAGAAACTAGCATTCATATAACAAAACATTCTACGAAGTACCAAGTTAATAAAAAAGATACTGGCTTAATATTATTTTCTTTCCCTGAACTTTCGTTGAAATCTCCACTAGTAATTTGATTTGAATTTGTCAGTCTGATTAACTTTAATTGACTTAACAAACAAAAAAAGCGAAATTTAGTTTAGTTTCAGTGTTACTTTGTTAGTTCCATAACTAAATTTTGATGGATAAATATTGGTATTGACCCCAAAAAATGTACCTCCAATCATGGCCAACATATTTTAGGGTCTCTCAAGTCCACTCAAGTCTCGTTCCTGCACACTTGGACAAACCGTTAGCCACACATGGTCTCCTCTAGTGGGGGTGGAGTTGGCCTCTCATACTACGACGGTTAAGTCAGTTAGAGAAGAAAATATATGAGCGTGAAAAAGCTTTAAATGTGAGTATCTAATATAAAAAGGAGGTCGGCATTGGGGTGTTATAAATAAAACAGTGATATGACAAAGTTATAGTTTGAAAGTCTAAACTTGTATTATCTTCAAAAGACACTAAGTGTGAACTTTTATACTAGAAGAAGAAGAATGAGGGTCATTGGATGAAGAGACATGCGACTTCATCCATGTGACTAACGCCTCTAATCTTAGACATCAATCAATCATAAGCCTTATATACTAGTACCACTTTAGCATCCATAATATCTAACTTGCAACTTTGGACTTGGTTGGATAGGCAGGCAGTGGTGTCGAAGACAATGATTGTCACATCAATCATTTATCAAAAAGATTGCTTGGGAAATTTCGTGTTGAGCTCCTTTCGTGGCATCTCCTCCACTCGCGAGCCTGCTCTTCCCATGAGGGTTAGTGTGGCTCGGTGAGACCGGCAAGCATATTAGTTCGACCATAGGAAGGGGTTCAGTTGGATCAGCCTCATGTTAATATATTTTGAGGCAGCGTGGGGCTGGGGCCTTACATTTGCTCCCCACATAGGATATTTGGGGCCTTGTGAATCAAACCGTAACAATAGTCTCTGAAGTCATTATATGATTATTCATATAATGCGTGGATTTTCGAGGTGGTGATGAAGAAAAAAGTGACGTAGCGTAACAATTGGTGTATAAATTATATTGTGTTAACTAAAAACTCGTGCATGGTTTATTTGCTATTGCAATGCTAATTAGAGGATAAAGTCTCAATTTACCGAAATCATTATATATAACAAATCACGATTTGCTAAACGTAAAAATGCAAAAATTCAAAGAAGATAAAATGAAACGATGTATTTGATTACAAATCTTCTTAAGACAAATTTCACACATTCTACCGGTGCCAATATTAATTTTTTCGGACGAACTAAACCTTGACTATATTCCTTTGACCGGATAATATCGAATACTAAACTATGCAACACGAAACTCGAAATAATTTGAAAACAATGATGATATAGTTTAGAGTGAAGAAAAGAGAATGAAATCGTTCATTTTATAGATTCAATGTATTTTCATCGAATAAGTGCACCTTTAAGCATAAATAAATATTTATTATTGGGTTAATTACCCCAATAATCACTGAACTTTACCGAAAGTTTCAATCAGATCACTGAACTTTAAAAACTACGTGGTTAGTCACTGAACTTTCGAAACTGCAACCACATCCATAACTGAATTAACTTTCGTTAAAAAACTTGACGGACCTGATGATATGGCTAACAGAATATCTTACATGGCACATTTGTGAGTGATGTGGAATTTTTGTTGATGGATGATCTTGCAATCTCGAAAGTTCAGTGACTAACAACGTAGTTTTTAAAGTTCAGTGACCTGGTGGAAATTTTAGGTAAAGTTCAGTGACAATTAGGGTAATTAACCACATCTTAAGATGTATAAAGTTCAGTGACCTGGTGGAAACCATAGGTAAAGTTCAGTGACCTGGTGGAAGCCGTATGTAAAGTTCAATGACGATTATGGTAATTAACCTAAGTTTGAAACAAAGTTGCTCCGAACATTTATTGGGAATCTCTTTATCGTAATACATCAAAATAGTCTGACTGGTAAGTCTGTTTCAGTGACGGAGCTAGAATATTTTGTTTAGGTGGGCAAAATTTATATAATAAAAAAACTATAAATAATATAACACAGTAACACTACATTATTATAATTGTTCTCGTCGTGTTTTCAAATTTTGAAAATGTCGTATAATTAAATCATTATCAATTTCGTTAAATATATCATTCTCAATTTATACAACTAGTATTCTAAAAAGTAGCGTCGCCTAAGCGCAAGGTCGGATAAGCGCAATGTAGGAGCAAAACACCTCGCTTTGCACTTTTTTGCTTTTTTTTCATTTTTTTTAATTTTTTTTATTTTTTTCACGTCCAAGAGTGTCTAGCGCGTGCTCTTTTTTTTCCACTTTTACTCCTTTTTAATGCTTTTTTACACCTTTCAACACTTTTTACGCTTTTTTTTAATTATTAAATATTTTTTAAATTGATTTAAAATTTTAAAATAACATTAAAAATGAGAAAACTTTTTTTTTTTTTTCCTTAACGCCTAGACTACACCTAAACTCGCTTAAGCCAAAACGCGACCTCCACGTTTCGCCACTTAAGAATTGAATAATATTAAAATAAGAAATTGAAGTTTTCCTTTTAAATCTCTCCATTGCGTTGCCTCGAGGACAATAAATAGACTTACTAGTCAGACTATTTTGATTTATTACGGTAAAGAGATTCCCAATAAATATTCGGAGCAACTTAGCTTCGAACTTAGGTTATCCTAACCGTCACTGAACTTTACCCACGGTTTCCACCAAGTCACTGAACTTTATACATCTTAAAATATAGTTAATTACCCCAATCGTCATTGAACTTTACCTAAAGTTTCCACCAGATTACTGAACTTTAAAAACTACGCGGTTAGTCACTAAACTTTCGAAACTGTAACCCCATCCATCACCAAAAATTCCACGTCACTTACAAACGTGCTACATAAAATATTCTATTAGCCACATCATCAGTTCCGTCAATTTTTTTAATGGAAGTTAGTTCGGTGATGGATTGAGTTGCAATTTCGAAAGTTCAATGACTTTGTGGAAACTTTCGATAAATTTTAGTGACTATTGGGGTAATTAACTCATGGATTATTAGATCACACCTTTTCAAATTGGGATATGATCTCACGTTTTAGATCACACCCTTTACGAAGGTTCATAACTTTTCACTATATACCTTTTTGAATGGCCGTACCCAATCTGAAAAATTATGACTCTTCAATATGTACCCTTTTGGATTTGAAAAGTCGTGACTAGTCATCGCACCAATTGAAAACCTTTTCAGTTAACACCTATTAAAATCATTACATTATATTGATTAAAACTTAGAGCTTGTTTGAGCCTCGTGTTTTGAGAAAAATAAATTTTGTAATAATGATTTTTAGATAATATATGATTCAAAAGTAGGAAAAAACTTTTAGTTACATATAAAATTCTTTTATTGGAAGAATGTGTCGTTAAAAAAAAAAATCAGTTTCTTTCTTCTTCTTTTTTTCAAATGAGGATGAAACACATGCTTAATGTCTCAACCCTCCACTAGTCTCCATTTATAGGTACATATGCCACATAATTGAAAGTGTTGGCAAATAATGATATTATCGTGCAATAATTTGGACAGAACAACAACTTGCATTTATGGACGAAATAAAATGATGATGGTTAAGGCAAGAGTTCGACTCTTTCTCCTTAAGACAATAATGCACTGCACTAATGTTAACTGTATCTCGATACTCGTCTCCTAAGATACAATGACTTTAAATTGTAATAGTAGCACTCCAAATTATAAGACTCGGTGAACCTACTCACGTTTTTATCTCTCTAAAATTGAAGGACTAAAATGTACTAGAATAACTTTCGAAATCGAAATGCAAAATATGGAATAATGCAGGGATGAAGGAATATAATTTACAAAAGAGAAAAATTAGAATTAATCTTGGAATGAATAAAATTTGGGGTATGGGGACCTTTATATAGAAGTTGAAAAGTTATGTCTTCAACAAACACAGCCCGTTTGGATAGGCAGTTTAACTGTCATCGCCAGTTCCTAGAAGAAGCCACGTGTCACGCGCCAAAAATTCGGGAAAAATAAATAATATTACTCAACTATTATTTTTGGAATGAATAAAATTTGGGGTATGGGGACCTTTATATAGAAGTTGAAAAGTTATGTCTTCAACAAACACAGCCCGTTTGGATAGGCAGTTTAACTGTCATCGCCAGTTCCTAGAAGAAGCCACGTGTCACGCGCAAGAAATTCGGGAAAAATAAATAATATTATTCAAATATTATTTTACCAAAAAATATATACCAACTTTGTCGAAGCCCAAGCCCAGACAGCGACCCGCGACCCCTGCTGAGCTGGCTAGTTGAACAAAGGCAGCGACGGTGTGCACGTGTAGGATTTAGCTCAACCTACTAGCATATAAGTTCTCTCCCCTTCAAAAACTATTGGTACCTCTTAGGGCCTAAACCCAAGTCTCAAACTTGAGCAGTATAAAATGATTTCTATTCTTCTAGTTTTCCTATGTGGGATTGTCATTTTTCAATTTCCCACCAACTTTTATTCTATATTTATTTTAACTTCAAGTGGTCGTCTTTTGGTCTGAATTTCTTATTCACCCTAAATTGATTTTGAGAAAATAAATACATTATACTAATCTACTCAAGAAGTAATACACACTCGACCAAAGAAATCTTTTGTCCAACTAACCGGACTCACTAAAGTAATTGGTCAAGAGTTGGCCAAGCCAACAAATTAAACCAACTTTTCTATCAATCCCCCACATGAATGGAAATTAATGCAATAGACTATACAAACCCCATAGAGAGATGAGGCAGAATGTTATCACATCCGGATAGGTACCTTATGAGTTTGATCCTTTTGTAGTAGAATACCATCAAATTTACTTGACTAATCAGTGAACGCGGTATCTTGAACTGTCAGCCATTGGTGTAAACCAAGACAATAGTATCAACATAATAACATTCCAAACATTTTCGAGTTCTCACTATTGTGGTCATTTTTGCCCTGATCAACTCTTGAATTTCATAAGTGTTTTAGATAATTCAAGCCTTTGAAACATTTTCATAGAAGCAGCCACACTTTACATTTGTATATGTGATCTTCTATTAATAGTACCTGACATATCCCACTTAGATAGTCTAAGATATAAGAATCATTAAAAGTATAACTTAACCTAAAACTTTCTTCAAATAACAATTTCTTATCATAGGAATGGATACGAGTTAACTTTGAAGTGCTTTTTTGAATTTTTATAACTTAGTTGTCCTATTAAACCAAGATCTTGGGATCTCCAGTCGGCAAGGTTGTGTTACCTTTACAAAGATTCTTACGTAGTAGGCTTTAATCTCATTCCCCTTGATAGGCAAGTATATTTGATCTCTTTGTAAGCCTTTGGTAAGCGGATCCGTGAGATTTTCTTTAGACTTTACATAATCTATGGAAATTACACCATTTGGGATCAACTGCTTAATTGTATTATGTTTTCGCCGAATATGTCGAGACTTACTATTATACATATATACTATTTTGTGCTCTACCGATAGCCGTTTGATTATCACAATGCATACTAATTGCAGGCACAGGTTTAGGCCAACATGGAATATGCTCTAAAAAATCACGAAACTATTATGATTTCTCTCCAACTTTATCTAAAGCGATGAGCTTTGATTCCATCGTAGATCGAGCTACACATGTTTGTTCAGAGGATTTCCAAGATACAGTCGCACCACCAATGGTAAAAAACATACACACTGGTAGATTTTGAGTCTTTTGTATCTGATATCCAATTAACATCATTGTATCTTCTTATATAGTTAGATATCTAGTATAATGTAATCCAATATTTGAGGTGTATCGTAGATATCTAAGAACCATTACCAGTGCCTTCCAATGATCATTATTTGAGTTATTCGTAAATTTACTAAACTAGTTCACTACATATGCAATATCCGGACAAATCCAGTTTGTAATATACATTAGACTACCTATTATCTGATAGTACTCTAATTGAGATACGAGTTCGCTTTTATATTTGGCCAAATGTAGACTTAAATCTATCGGAGTTTTAATTGGACTTTCATCATATATATGAAACTTCTTAAGTACAGTCTCAATATAGTGAGATTGAGATAGAACAAGTCCCTCAGATGTTTTAAGAATTTTAATTTTTAATATTACATTTGCAATACTCATATCTTTCATGTCAAAATGTTTTATCAACATTTTCTTGGTAGTTGTTATTATATCACAATTACTGCCCATAATTAGCATGTAATCAACATATAGACATACGATTACATATGCATTATGTGTGGTTTTAAGATAAATACATTTATCACACTCGTTAAGTTTAAAATCATTTGACAAACATAGTTTTGTCAAATTTTGCATTTAAATTTCTTCTTCTAGCTCACCATTTAAGAAAGATGTTTTGTCGTCCATCTGATGGATTTCCAATTTATGTAATGTTGCGATTGCAATTAGTACTTTAATAGATGTTATCCTTGTCACATATGAATATGTATCGGAAAAAAATCAAGACCTTCTTTTTCTTGAATTCTAGCCTTATATTTATCAGTTGATCAACCAGTCTTTAATTTTCTTTTGAAAATCTATTTACAACTTGACGGTTTGTTACCATGTGGGAGATCTACCAACTCCGAAGTATGATGCTGTATAATATAATCAATTTCACTATTGATAGCTTCTTTCCAGAATGGAGTTTTTGGACTAGACATTGCTTCATTAAATGTCCTAAGTTCATTTTCTAACAAATAAGGTAAAAGATTTGGACCAAAAAATGTAGATGTTTGGTCATTTTGCTACGTCTTGATTTTACTCACTTTGATGATTACCAATTACAGTATTATAAGTTCGTTTTTATCTCTTTTCTATCATTACAAGGAAAATTGTTCTAAAAAAAATACAGCATTTCTAGATTCAATGATAGTATTTCCATATACATCTGGAATGTCGGACTTATGTATAAGGAACCGATAAGCACTATTGTTTTTAGCAAAGCCAATGAATATGCAATCAATAATTTTAAGCCTTATTTTAATTTGTTAAGGCTTTGATATTTCTACCTTAGCCAAACATCTCCACACATTTAAGTATTTGTACGAAAGTTTATGATCACAAATTCTGAGGTAAACCAAAACCAATCAATATAGTGTTCATCATTTCTTTCAGAGCACGATTTTTGTGTTCCGCAATACCGTTCGATTAAGGTGAATAAGACGCTGTAGTTTGATGAATAATCCTAGAATCTGAACAAAATTCTTCTAAGGTGCTCCATATTCCCCACAATAACTTTGATTTGTTTACTTAGTTGATTCTCAACATCATTCTTGTACTGTTTAAATGTTTCTAAGGGAGGCGTATTTGCTTCTTAGAAAATAGACATAACAATACCTTGTGCAATCATCTATAAAAGTAATAAAATATTTTTTACCTCCTCTAGTTTGCACAAACTTTTAATCACAACTATTATTGTGGATTAGTTCTAGAGAATTAGAACTCTTTTCAAAAGAATGAAACTATGTTTTGGCTAATTTAGCATCTACACATGTTTCGCACCGATAATTTTGATCAAATGAAATAGAAGACAATAAATCTAAACTTACTAATTTACATAAAGTATTAACATTAACATATGTCCTAACCTATTATGCTATAAGTTAGAAGATTTATTTTTATTACTATCAAAATTACCAAGTACGGGCATTACATTCGTTTTGAATAGCCTATTGGCTAAGTACCACTTGCCCACAAACATATCATTTTTGTGAGTACAAACTTGTCAACTCAAATACTAGCCTAAACCCGTTTTTGCTTAACAAAGCTCCAGATACCAAGTTTTTACGAATATCGAGAACATCACATCGATGAGTATTACTTCTTTCCCCGGTGTCATCATCAGCACCACTTTACCTAGACTAACAACTTTTGATGTTGTCGAGTTGCCCATGAATAGTTGTCATCCGTTGATAGAAGTGTAAGATGAAAATATCTCCTTATCAGCATAAACGTGACGAGTAGCACCAGTATCTATGAACCATCCTCTCGGATTGTCCACCATGTTTGCTTAAAATACAACAACTCAAAACATTAATTCAGAGACACTGTTAGACAATTTGTCTTCCACAGTCAAGTGTATTTGGTCCTTTTTGTTTTATTTTTTTCTGTCAGTAGTCATTTGCAATGTGACCAGGCTTACCACAGTTATAGCAATTTCTTTTGAATTTCTTAGCTTTGCTCTTTTGCTTGCCATTACACAAATGCTTCCTTTTCTTGCTAGTATATGGCTCAACCAAATTGACTTTAGCCTCCATTTGCAGCTTTTCAGAATTTCGATTATCTTCCTCAATTCTTAATTCTTTTCAGAATTTCCTTACGTTTATGTTTCAAGTAGTTCTTGAATTATTTCCACATTGGTGGTAATTTTTCGATAATCGCAGTGACCTGAAATGACTCACAAAGCTTCATACATTCTGTATGTATATCGTGTAAGATGATTTGTAACTCCTAGATTTGATTCATTACTGTTTTAGATTTGATTTGGAACTCTTAGATTTGATTCATTACTGTTTTAGAATCTATGCCTACAACGAATTTTTTCAATTCGGTATCTTCCGTTTTGTACTTCTTTTCCAATGATTCCTACGATAATTTAGCTATCTTGACCGAATTGTATATGTTGTATAGTGTGTTGTCAAGGTAATTGAGGATATAGTTCCGACACAAGAAGTCACTATGACTCCATACATCGAATGTTGCTTGTTTTTGAGGATTTGTTTCCTCTTCCTCAACAATTGGAGAGAGTTGTGAGACACAACAGTATTTTCTGTTGACATCTCTTAAAATTCACTCCTATGAATTTTTCCAGTTTATCCTCGTGAGCATTGTTAGGGGATACGACAAATGTAATATTACTTGTCATTATCGTCTTAAGATTGTTGGTAAATAATGATATTACCGTGCAATAATTTGGATAGAATAACGACTTGCATTTATGTACGAAATAAAATGAAAATGATCGATGCAATAGTTCGACTCTTTCTCCTTAAGAAGATAATACCCCACACTGGTGCGACGGTATTTCGACACTTGTCTTCTAAGATACAACAACCTTGACTTGTAATAGTAGCATTCCAAATTATAAGACTAGGCGAACCTACTCATGTTTTTTATCTCTCTAAAATTGGAGTACTAAAATACACGAAAATAACTTTAGAAACTGAAATGAAAAATATGGAATAATGCAGGGATGATGAAATATAATTTGTAAGAAAGAAAAATCAAAATTGAATTTGGAATGAATAAAATTCGGGGTTTGAGAATTTTTATATAGAAGTTGAAAAGTTGTGTTCAAAAAACACAATAGTCGAAAAGTTGTGTCTTCAACAGACACAACCCGTTTGGATATGGGTTTTGGCTTAACTTACTAGCATGTAGGTTCTCTCCCCTTCAAAAACTATTGGTACCCCCATGCCCCAAACTCAAGTCACAAACTTGAGCAATATAAAATGTTTTTTATTCTTCTAATTTTCCTATGTGAAATTGTCATTTTCCAAATTTTCACCAATTTTTATTCTCAATTTATTTCAACTTCAAGTGATCATCTTTTGACTTTAATTTCTTATTCATTCTAAATTGATTTTGAGAAAATAAATACATCACATTAATCTACTCATATAGTAAAACACACTCGACCAAATAAATCTTTTGTCAAACTAACGGAACCCACTAAAATATTGGTCAAAAGTTGGTCAAACTAACTAATTAAAACAATTTTTCACCGCATCATGTATATATAAATCATTATATACGTGTAATACAACCAAAAACATAATCACACAACTCATCTAGACAAAGCTTTCTCGGGAATTTGGAATAACAGATGGAAAAATGCTTTCACAAATGAGAATAAGGGACGGCAAGACTTCTACATATGTTTTTATTTTTGTTTTTTTTATAGTAAAAATCTCTCTCTACTTTATATCAGTTTCTTTTAAAAGTTTTTTTTCTAGCAGGACAAAATACATCGAAAATTATAACATTTTAATCTCATTAAACTTTTAATTTTTCAAAAGCACTGCCAAATAGACCCTTAAGAGTATGTCTAAATATCCCAACATGTTTGCTTATTAAATTAATATATAGATTCCCGTAAAATGTACAGGTCTTCACTAGAAACTTCAGAAAAAAGCTAATTCTCTTGCATTGCACCACCTTCCAATCATTTAAGTCTGTAAAAATCTCAAAAAGAGATTACTAATGCAAATGGACCTACCCGAGTCTTCTAGACGTAATAAATCTCAAGGTTCTATTTCAAACCCACCACCCATCGAATATGTCATTCGACCAAAAGCCAAATAATTGCACAAGTTACAGAGTATATATTAAGGTTCTCTGCACCCCGTAAACCATAAGGTGGCCCTCGTGTCCACTACAAATCACCTCCTTAGATGGATCAAAATGGAGACCCAACAATCCAAGCAACTAACGAATCTCAGAGCCACTATCAGTTTATCAAGACGTTGCAATTTCTAGTCCCATTGTCCCTCTTATCTTTCTCATTTTGCCATATCATGGGTTTCTCTTTCTACTTCACCTATATATATTTTCAATTTTCGACGTTCATTTTCGCTCTCTTTGCACATGCTCTAGATAGAAAGTTCATGTTTCTGATTTGCAACGGGATCCTCGCTTTTATTGCAAAGAACTCATCACTTTTCAAGCAAGTTCCTCAACTGCATGAAATGATAGAGGCGACAGTTGAAGATAATGAAGCATCCATGAAATCCTCTGTACTAGAGAATGTTGCAGTTGCAGAAGAAGAGAAGCAACAAGAAATAGGATCTTTCCACGAAGAGACTGAAGAACGAAAGAGTGAAGCTTGGATCGCAGAGAGCGAAGCAGAGGACGATGATGAAGAAGCTGAAGATAGTACAACTCTAGACAGGGATTCACTGGTGGAAGAAGGAAATTATGTGAATGTAAACACGGATGAACTGAACAAGAAGATCGAAGAATTTATAAAGAAGATGAAGGAAGAAATCAGAATTGAAGCCCAACAACAACTTGTAGAGTGTAATTAACCTCTTCTTCAAATCAAAACAATAAACTTCACAATTTCAAGTTTCCTTTTCAGACTGCAAGAAACTCTCCTCAGTGTACGCTCGTATTTGTGGCAATTCAGCCCCCCCCATACTTGGTTTTCACTTTTTCCTTGTTTTATTGAACCTGAATCTTGTATATTTCGTTGTCTTTCTCTATAAGCAGAAACTATCGGTGTCTCTAACTCTCTATTCAGCCATGTAAGTAATTGACTCATATCACAATGAAACCATGCCAGCCACTTGACCTCCACAAAATAGCAGTTCTCGTGGAATTGTACAGAAGCTTTAGGATCAAATTGCAGTCATCCGTGAAAATATTAGAAGACATGAAAACTTTGTTAAATCAAAAGGTATCACCAGAAAACTTTTACTAGGACTTTTATTTGTCTCGATGATTTTCAAGATTACAGGAGGGTGAAATTCTAAAATTGCATCCAATGAATCCATCCATCTCTATAGCACGGACACATAAATTAGAGTAACGTGTCTGTGTCGAACATGTGTCGATACCAACACTCATCGGACACTCTATTATAATAATTTTTTTTTTCTTTTTTACTAAAAATATTATATATTTGTAACTCAAGGTTATTAGTAAATAATAAATAGATATTCATATTTAAAAGATTTAAATAAGAAAAATTAATAAGTATAAAATTAAATTTATACTATATAAATGAAGAATCATAAAGAATTTAATTAACGTGTCATGTCAGTACTTTTTTGAAAAATCACGTATCAACGTATTGGATACTTATCATGTCAAACACACGTGTCCGTATATCATAGACATCCATAAATTTCTGGTTAAAATCCTTAGTGATGAAATTTCTTCCAACTGCTCTATAATTTTAACAAGCGTCAAGTAGAAAGTAGGTGTAAATCTACAGAAATTTGCCATGTGTTTTCCTCTTTGTAATCTAAACCTAATCAAAATCTGCTTTACTTAATAATCATGCAAATGGTGGGGACAATAATAGATATGCATAAAAAATGAGACCGTCTATAATCCATCCACGAAAAAAAAAATATGGGTCCATCCAATTTGATTTGAGCAACAAGAAAAATCAGTAACAGTTTCAAGCAAAGGTCCTACAGTTCATATCTTCTATTAGAGAATAAATCAAGGAACAAGCTCTACTGGCTGATATTTTTATGACTAACACATTACAAAGTATGCTGTTTTGTCCTCGTTAAAACTGCTTCAGGACTTACGATGCTGTAGTCTCTCCTTTTTTTCATTATTATTGTCTCTATTTAGTTAAAATAGTGCAATATATAATGGAACGCCTGAGAGGGTCCCAAGTTTGGAAGTACAAACTTTATGAATCGTGTGAATGCTTACCAGCAACTTCATTTACAGATAAGCAGGAGAAAGATCAGCCACAAAGCCAGTAAACTAGAAGTTTCCATCTGAAAATGGATAAAAACCAGTAAAGAGTCAAAACTCTGCATGGTAATTTTCTGCTTTTCAACATCACAGAATTAGAAACAAATTTTTATATAGAACATATGATTGTTAATAGTGTAAAAAGGACCTGAAGCTTATCATCCTTGGGTTTTCCAAATGATGAAATGGAGCATGAGGCTATTGGCCCGAACAATCCGGCCTGAACAACTATTAAGGACCAGTTAAACTATTCGATCAAAAAAATTGAACATCAGAAATATCCTTCATTACAGAGATGCATATTTTCTTCTATATAGTCACAAAATGAACATAGCGGCAAATGCATTACTAATGGTAAAAGCTCTGGATTACTGAATAACAAAATTGTCCACATTGGCTATAGCTATCATGATCAAACTCAAAAGACCCTAATCATCAGACAATCAAAATTCTAATCTTTGTTTATCCCTACCAGAATCTGAAAAAGGATAATAGCCACAGGCCCACAACAATTGGAAGCCAATATGCATCAAACAGCATAACAAAAAACCTTCCATTCAGGTGTGCATCCATAAGAAAGCCTATAATGCTAGTGCATTACGCAAACTCTTAAGGATTATTTACTGAGATAGACAACAGAGAAGTCGAAGAAAAGAGTTGTTGGATCACCAGAATTGGCATTTGTCTGGAAAAAATTGTATCACCAATTATTAAAAGATATCAACAACGGAATTAAACCATGTGTTCTCAATATAGGGAATGGGAAAATGAGATCCATATACAAATACAAAACTTTTCTCCTCATCCTGGAAAATTAAACTATACAATAATTACAGGATGAAACCTCGCCAAGAGTTTCCATTCCCAACCATTTTATTCAAAGATTATAATGCTAGCTAACCTTAAATACATGATGTCATGGATAGGACCTGTTATCTCAGTATCTCAACCTTAAATCTGTCTGATTGCTCATAGTTCCTTAAAAAGGTATGCACAGCCTTTTTATCCAGGGGTAGAAATGCACAAGTTTCCGATGCCCTCTTGCTTCCAAAGGTTGGGATCTCTTGTTTCCAGTAACAGATAATTTTTGTCGCAACTGCCACAATTTTATACAAAGCTCTCATAATCCATTAGAGGGAGACAGTGATACATCCATAACAACTTCATCAACAGTTGGCATATCTCTCACCGAATTAATGAGTCTAGTAACTTCTTTTGTAAGTTCTCTACGAACAAAATCAAAACGCTCTTTACTCAGCAACGACTCAGAAAACAAAGTTCCAGTTAGAGAATTGAATTCTTGAAACCATTCATCACTGATATTTTGTTTACTTTGTCCATCGTAAACAAGAGAGTTTTCTTGCTGCCATCGGTTCAAAAGATACTTGTCCGGGAGTTGAAAATAGTTCTTGACTAAGAGTACACGAAGAGCATGCCTGCATAAAGTTCCTGATGACTCAAATTCCTTGCAAGAACAATGAATTTGCTCATCTTCTGGTATCCAAATAACAAGTCGTTCTCCATCTACCTTCTTGAAGTGGCTCACAAGATAAGACCCATTAGCCATTTCAGATGCAGCATATTGTGTACATAAGACCATTTCTTGCTGTAATGCATTAAACGCAAAAGGGGTAAGAATATTCCGAGCATGCTCTTCAATAGGTAAGCAAGTTTTGAGATGCATATAATGTGCTTCTTCATGAGTCTGGATTTTAGAATGTGATGAAATTCCTACCTACAAAAGTCAAAGAGGAAACAGTATAAATGTAAATTTCAAACACGGGACGAGGGCTTTCTGTATAGAGTTAGTTGTCAGAGCTCAAATTGACAAGTAAACACTTTATTGTAATAGAAACACATTTTCCTATAATAGGTTGTACCTGCTCGAAAAAGCCACGCAAGCAGGTCTCGGCTTTGAAAACTCCTTTCAAGAATGTATCTACAGATTTCCAATATGTTGACGAAACTATTCGTGCAAGAAAGTAACCCCTAGTATAAGATAATGCCCAACACGACCGGACAGAAAAGAGCAAAGCTATATGCTTATCCGAATTTAGTCCAAACTGAGAAACCATTTGATTCCACCGATAATCAAATTCATCTGTATTTTCTAAATGATACAATGCTTCAAACTCATATTTGAATTCAGTGAACCTTGGTCCAAGTGGGAGAGAGAACCAGCTGGATACTCTAGGCAGGATATTATATAAAGAAATAAAATGCTTGGTATTAGGCAATTCACTTCTTATGACCTCTCTGAGCAAAGGGTCAATATCGGTTATAATCGTTTGTGGAAACTTCCTTTCGTAAACCGAAGAAAAGCCTGTAAAGCCTAAGCATATGAGCTGGGGGTTTCATCCTGCAATAAGGCACAAGCAAAGAAGATATTTTTTCCATGGTTGTCAATGCCAAGCCATGCTCCAAAAATTAAACCATAGGTCATCGAACAATATGTGGTGTCAAAATATACCACGTCGCTAAACATGTTGTACGGATGCATCGAGTCTCCAAAAGACCAAGCAATGTTCTCAACTTTATCATTCTCATCTACAGTAACATCATAGACGAAGAATGGATCAGCCTCCTTAGTAGTCCTGCATGCCTCAAGAAGATCCTTCGAGTCAGTTTCTCTTTTCTCAGTCAGCAAGGCGTCATTCTCTTGAACAACCTTTTTGCGGTTCTGAATAAAGTTTCTGACATCTCTTTCCAAAAATGAGTGTTGTCCACCTTGAATTCCCTTTTCCAGCTCAAGAACCTTAACTATACGGTGTACAGGAAAACCAGCTTTTGAAAGCAAAAGAATTCTCTCCTGATCTGACTCCTGAATTTTACGATAAGCTGGTAGAAGGCGCACTTGGTCATCCTCTAAAAGCTCGTGATTATGCACATTGCTAAATTGCACAACAAACCATTGAGAAACCCCATCTACAACCTCCTTTGACAAGTACATTTTCGCATCACACCCACAGCGAACTGATTTCCTATCCCTCTGATGCTCCCCCGTCTGTTTCTTCCTTGCAGGTGCAAACCCTGACCTATAACAAACAAAATCTCTCTTGTAAACACCCAATTGAGGACTCAACCTAGATCTCTCCTTCCTAATTGAAAACCCATTTTTTCTAGCAAAATTTCCATAATAGTCAAACGCTTCATCATCATTCTTAAACACCATTCCCACATAAGGTGCAACCATTCCTTCTGATGACCCAAAACCATTATTGACCGAACAGGAAGATATGCTGGCAGTGTCAGCCTCTCCCTCGTATGTTACAAAGCATTTCCAATCTCCACATGGGCATTGCTGTCTTTTCATCCACATATTCTTCGAAGGTACTAACACCATAATTGATTATACACACTTGCTAATACGACGGTATAAATATAACTTGTTCGATTACAAAATTCTTGAAAAGCACAGAAGCCACTAGAGTATAATCCCTGCAGGGAAACTTAAATAAATCACTGGAGTAAATTTTTCAGTTAAAATTCAATCTGCTTGAGTTCAACTCTCAATGTGGCTAAACTTCAAGTATTGACACCGTCTACTGATAATACCACTCAATTTTACTGATATTACTGAACAGCTACAGAGCTAGAACTATATGAACCCCACAACAATAAATCCAGTAGTCAAAATTGAGTGGGTTGCTTCAATCTAGGGAGGCTATACTATAAATACATTTACCAAGATATAATTACTCGTAATAATTGTCAAAATTGCCAGCTAGAAAATCAAAGAAATTCATGCGTAGGAAAGGAAAATAATGAACTCTAATATATTAGCGTACCGTAACACAAAAAAATCCAATAACAAGCTTCTAATTCCATGGTTTTCTCTGTTCTTCAACTATGCCCCTGTTCCTATTTTTCGAGAGTGCCTACGTCGTGAGACTGCGTGTGAGAAAGACAATGAAAGGGGGTGCTGGAGAGGCTTCAAAGTTCTAATTTGGGCCCTCGAAAACTGGATCAGAACGGTCCGAGCCTTTTGTCCGCGCTCCTACAATGAAAAAGGGCAAATTACACCACTACAAAAGTTTCAAGTTTTATTTTTAAAAATGATAAATTTGTGAATTTTATTTTTTTTCAAAAATTAGGTCACATCTTGTAATCCCTGATAAAAGTTTGATCACATTTTATAACCTCTCATAAAAGTTTGTGATCTATAATTTAATTAACGTCAGTTTGACGGCACTTTTTTGTGAAACAAAGTTTTCTACAGTAACATGCATTAAAAATAAATTATTTCATTTGTACAGAATTTTTTTTTTTTACAGAAAGCATACATATACTCATTGTGGTTGGGCCCCATCGTGTATTTAAAAAAGAAAAAAATGTGCAAGACCCGTGTTCTGTAAAATTTTTATTGATTTTGCTTCTGTACATAAAGCATTTCTCATTAAAAACTGTGTGCCTCTAAAAAGTAACTGACGGAATTGAGTTTGTCATGAAAAATTTATTTATTTTCCCTTCAATCTTTCTTCCAATTTTAATTAGTAAGTAGGCATTTATTTAAGGGCAAATTTGAAAAGATACATATCATAAAATTATGAAACAACTGTTTCTTGCAGACGTTAATACACCGTGATGCAAATGTGGCCCCATTATACTATTGCAAAAAATTAATTGGGTGAATTTAAGGGCGTCAAACAAACGCTTAATCAAGTCACCGTCATAACCATACATAATTTATGGTTACAATAACATATTGGTCACAAATTGCACAAAGTCACAATCACATGGATAAATTGTGGGTCACAATTATAGATTTAATAGAAAATCATACTTTTTTTAAGTCATATATTATTTATTGCTCATAAATTACTCATTTTATCGGTCACAATTACTCAATTAATGACTACAAATGCTTTTCATTACACCCCCACTCTACTTCACCACCAATGCCACCACCCAAATGTCGCTGCCATCTTACCAACCACCACTGTCCCACCATCACCTCCACCTCTACATCTAAGCAACCACACAGCCATGCACAACTAGAGATGCATCAGCAACACCACCATCACCATACCAACTACCACCATATCGCCTCATCAAATCCACCATCTCCTCCACCTCGACCACAACCACCACCACCACCGTCACCTCAAATCCACAACCATTACAACCCACACCCTTCCGTCGACAACAAGTTCGTCCAAATCTGCAAAGTTATGGTAGACCACCACTCGCACACCCTTCCACCATAATAGAAGGCTTGATTCAGTAATGTTGGGGCTACCTATAAGGATGGTGAAGATGGAGAGCCAAAAAGGGGTGGCAGAGTCGATCTAAGAGGTGTTGGTGGTACCGAACATGGTAGGTTTTATAGCTGGTCTTCCCCCAAGAATCGTAAGGGTTTCTCAAGTTTTCAGTGAAAAAAACTGTCGCAACAAAGTTCTAACCTCAAAAGGGCTAAGGGATCGCGCGAGCAAAGCCATATAGTGGTTGCTGAATGTTATGGTTTGGGCTGCCTCATAATTCTTTGACCCAGTTTAATCAATTGGGCATGTGCTGGAACCGGATCTTTGGCCTAAATATTATTACTTGGTTGTAAAAATGTGCTCGCACCTTACACGCCTTGTTATTTTCTTGGCTTTGTGATCTGCCCTCCACTTGGCCAGATCTTCACCGTTGGTAATGACTATTGATTTGCTTGCCTTAAAGGGTTTCTCGAAGCTTCATTCTTCTGCAACTGTTTAGTGCCTTTTGAGAGACTATTCTCTCTGTGTGATTAGGGTTCATCTCTCTTTCTTTCTACCGCTTGTAAATCTCAGTGATTTCAGTAAATCTGAGTAAAAAGGCAGTGAGGGCACTTGGTGTATATTCTTAGTGATTTTGAGGCGAGATTTCTTCATACATTGTAATCTATTTTTGGTGATTTCTTAGTGAAATTAGAGCGTAATCCCTTTGTGTGGATGCTCAATGGGTGACTAGGCCTAAGGCTGAACATTCGGGCCCTTTGGGCGAAAAATCCTTGGTGTTCTTTTATTTTTGCAATTTACTATTTTAATTTTGTGTTCTTTGTGAACTCTGGGACCAACAAGTGGTATCAGAGCTCTTATTAGTTGTAGATCAATGTTGGTATTCGATTTTTTAGAAACCCTAATTCTTCAAATTGTTTGACTGTATAGATCTTACGATTTCTAAAACGATCTTTGTGGAAAATAATATTTTTGGGTT
>CAIGRS010233679.1:0-11581 GCA_903798395.1 Fraxinus floribunda | reverse complement strand
TAACCCCATCATGCAAAGAATCAGAATCTCTTGTTTAAGGTATGTTTTATGCTCTACTATTTTGATTCTCATTGATTTTCAACATGGAGAGTTACAAGGTTGATTATTGATTGGATTGAAACTATAATCTCTGATTTATTTTCTATCATGCCTGGCACGGTCCTTTAGCGTAGAACGATAGTTGGCTCAACAATTTTTTCTAGTTATTTTCTGTGAAGAAATTGTAGGGTTTTTGATGATGTCAATGCTAATAAACACTCTTTATCTGGGCCTCCAATAAAACCTAAAACATGCAAGACATGCGAGGCTTTGTCCCTTTTTAGCCTTCGAAGACTTGTGGGTTATAAACTGGCAAGGTTCACCCCCTGACTACTACCAAGTTGGCTAGATTTAACCTTCGGCTGGCTAGCTAAGAGGTTAGTAATCCGGATAGCAAACTGGTAGTGGTTTCATTTGGCTTCCATACCTGCAATTAGGGTGGGACAAAGTCCTCCATTTCTAGGTGTGAGAATTAGTTCTTGGAAGTAATAAAATATAGAGATAATTTACTAAAAGATGTGAAGTGCAGTCACATTAAGTGCATTAAATGCCTTAAGACAAACAAATAACTTGGACAATTGACATTCAATTTCTTAATCACCAATTGCATGATTTAAGGATAATGAGGAGATGTACTTAGCTAGTTCGTTCAATAAGTAACACAAGTTATGATAAGAGATTGAGATATACATTTATAAATTATGCAATCAAAATTAAATTATTAAAATTTAATCCTTTAACCCGTGTATACATTTATATAAAGATATAATAAATCTGGACATGTGAATATGGATAGCTTTTATCGAGAGAGATTACAAACTAAAATTAATTAATTTGATTGGTAATACATATGAAAAAATGGGTTGATTAAATTTGAATTAGATGGATGCTAAATAAACCTAAATGAAATTGATATCCCTAACTACTTAATCCCAAAGGTCTCTACAAATTTGTTAGACTTAGATTAATTTAGTATAATTTAGTTAGAAATATAAACTCTTGAATTATAGATTGGTTATCCGTTGAAAAATTATTTAATTTGTCATGTGGGCCAACATATGTAATTAATTATGTATAGATGTTAGCTTAAAGTAAAGATCAAAATTAAAGTAATCTAATAAATAATTAAATTACTTAGCTTAGGGTATCTAAATAAAGTATATGTTGGATGTGCAGAGACCAGATTTCTTTAAAATTGTATTTAATGATGGGAGAAATAAATACGGAAACTATATATAAGATTATGGTCCTCAATTTATATGCAATTTTCTTATTTTTTGTGTGATCTAATCAACACAAGAATTAATAACAAAAGCATATTGAGGAGGAATATCCAAAACCCACAATTAAAAACATGGATTGAAGAATTCAAAACTCCATAATCAAGACAATCAAGCTTATGGAATAAGAAGACAATCAAGATCAAGAACCAAATAAGCCAACAATCAAAGTTGAAGATTCGTAATCAAGATCCAGTATTAAATAATCATTCCCAATGAATTAAGATATGTTCCACATTTAATAATTCTTTTGGTGATTTGACATGGGTGATCTAGCAATAAAGTAATTAAGTTTTCAAGTTTTGAGACTTATAGTTCTATAAAACAATTTAACAAGTGGTATCAGAGTTAATTCTATGTTAAAACCATTGATATAAAAAAAAAAAAAAAAGACATTAGGGTTGAAATTCATACTTTGGATTCTAAATTGTGGGATGTGAATTTCAAGTCCTAAATTTCAAAAATTTGGATTTTGGTATTTTTCCGGACTAGAGTAGTGTCCAGCTCAGCGATGCCGCATCCGAGCTCAAGGCGCTACAACTGAGGAAGAATCAAGCGTTGTTGGGCGCTACAACATCTAGTTTGGGCGTCGTAGCGCCCGATTCCAGCGCCCAATCAGGAGCTATGACGTAACATTTCTATTCGGGATTTTAATTTTTTCTTTCTTTTATCAACAAAAGAGAAAAAAAATTAATAAAATAAAATAAAATATAAATGGGCAATCAATTTCAAATCTTGGTACTTAATATTTATTTCGGATTACTAATTTTTCAAAATAGATTAGTTTGAGCAACATATTACCAAAGTAACCTCTCTGCCTAAATTAATTTATTTAGAATATTAAGAAGGTTGTGTGTACACAATTCATGTAGATATTCTCGGGTCCAAAGGAATGTCAATATTTGTCGAATTATTTGCATACTCGTATTAATAAATATGTGACAATTTAAAGTTTTTTATTACGTGAACGTTGGTTTTATCTAAAGATAGTCTTGATGTTTGACCACATTTATTGCCAATATTTGATTACTACATACAAGTTGATATTTTTGTCTAAAAACTAAATATGTTGGGTATCTTGTGATGGGACACATCATTATTTGAAATTATTGATTAACCAATATGGATTTCCATGTGAACATGTTATTTTGGTTTAAGTTCTCTATCCAGTTAATCCAACAACTTCTACAATATTTGTTAACATTTCTGTACTAGAGCCAAATTTTAAGAGTTGGAAAGAGAACGCTTGTATCATTTTTGGCGGCATAGATCTATACCTTACGTTAAGAATTGAACAACCTACTAACTTATGGGTAAAAGCTTTGCTGGTAAATAATCAAGGAAGAACTGAAGATATTTGTTCGAATTTGAATGCCAAAGAACAACAATTGTTGGGATTAGTTTCTTTATTCATTACCTCTAATATTTTTCATCTTTTTGTTATTTTATTTCAAAAATATGATTGTCTAAATTCATTGTTTTTAGGATGAACGGTGTAGATTAAGTTAATGTTTATTTAATTCGATAAAGTTCATGCCAATTTGATTATGTGTAAATTTCTTATTTTTTGCCAAATTGACATTTAATTTCTTAATCACCAATTGCATGATTCAAGGATAATGATGAGATGTACTTAACTAGTTCATCCAATATGTAACACAGATTTTGATAAGAGATTGAGATATACTTTTATAACTTATGGAATCATAATAAAATTACTAAAACTTAATGTTTTTACTCATGTATACATTTACATAGAGATATAATATATCTGGACATGTGAATATGGATAGTTTTGTTCGAGAGAGATTATTAACTAAAATTAGTTAATTCGAGTGGTAATACATATGAAATAAGGGGTTGAATGAATTTGAATTAGATAAATACTAAATAAACATAAGTGAAATCGGTATTCCTAACTACTTAATCATAAAAGGTCTCTACAAATTCGCTAGACTTAGATTAATTTAGTATAGTTTAGTTAGAAACATAAACTCTTGAATTATAAATTGGTTACTTGTTGGGAAATTATTTAATTTGTGATGATGGCTCACACGTGTAATTAATTGTGTATAAATGCTATCTTAAAGTTAAGCCCAAAATTAAAGTAATCTAATAAATAATTAAATTATTGGTTTATGGCATCTAAAAAAGTGTAGGTCAGATTAAATGTGTAGGGACCAATTTCCTTTAGTGTATTTCATGATGAACGAAATATATATTGAAACTATATATATGGTTATGATCCTCAATTCATATGCAATTTCTCATTCTTTGTGTCATCCCATCGACATAAGAATTAATAGAGAAAATATATTGAAGAGGAAGATCCAAAACCCACAATCAAGAATATAGATTGAAGAATTGAAAAATGTATAATTGAGACAATTAAGATTATAGAGCAAGAAGCCAAAATCAAAATCAAGAATTCAAGAACCATATAAGCCAATAATCAATATTCAAAATCCAAAATCAAGATCCAGTACTAAAGAATTATTCCCATTGAATTAAGATATTTTCTACATTTAAGAATTCTCTTGTTGATTTGATTTGGAGGATATTAGCAATAAAGTAATTAGGTGTTCAAATTTTGAGATTTATAGTTTCATAAAAAATTTAACAAGTGGTATCAGAGTTAATTCTATGTTAAATCATTGAGATTACACGAAGAATTTTGGGGTTGAAATTCATACATTGTATTTCTAAATTTGGAATGGGAATTTCAAGTCATAAATTTCAAAAAATTTGGATTTTGGTATTTTTTTTCTAGACTATAGTAGCGTTACAGCACCGAACCGAGCTCTACGGCACAACATTTCTATTTGAGGTTTCAAAATAGATTAGTTGAAACAACATGTTATCAAAGTAACCTCTATTGCTTAAATTAATTTATTTGGAATATTAAGAATGTTGTGTGTATGCAATTCATGTGAATATGTACCGACCCAAAGGAAGATCAATATTTGGTTGAATTATTTGCACATGTGTGGTAATAAATATTTGACAATTGTAAAGTTTTTAATTATGTGAACATTGAGTTTGTCTAAAGATAGACTTGATATTTGATCGAATTTATTTTCAATACTTCATTGCTACACCACGAATACCACATACAAGTTGATATTTCTTTCCAATGCCTAAATATCATTGTTGTGCTCGACCACTTGTGATGTGATGCACCATTATTTGAAATTATTGATTGTCCAATAAGGATTTCCATGTGAATATGTTATTTAAGTTTAAGTTCTCTATTCAATTAATCCATCAACTTCTGCAATATTTGCCATATCAATTGAATTCCTGGACTTGAACCAAAGTTTAAGAGCTAGAAAGAGAACGATTGTATTGTTCTTTGCGGCATAGATTTAGATCTTGTATCAAGGACTGAGATATTCAATTTAATTCAGAAATATCTACTTTTATCTTTTGATGATATGACAATTTAGTGGGACTTCATGTTCGGATGTTGTTTATTTTAAACACAGTTTTATCCATAAATATTCGGTTTAATTCATAAATAAAGTGTTCTATTCAATTTTCACTCTAATTAAAGTTTTCGGTTTGATCTCATTAAAAATAAGGTAGGACCAGTTTGACATAGGCATGTTTAGATCACATTGCATGTAATTTTCATGTTAACATCCACACTTGATCCATGTCTTTTGATTATGTTGATTTACGTGACCATTAAGGGTTTAATTATGATAATTGTAACGAAAACCGCTTTAATCCTATATTGACACAATTAATGGATGAGAATGTTCGGAAAATGCTTTTGGTTATGATAGCAAAAGTATTTAGTTGTTGGAAAATTATTTAAGTTGCTATGTTGATTGACATATGTAATGAATTGTGCATAAATACTATTTTATACTTAAGCCTAAAATTTATGGAAAATTACAGTCGCAGTTCCAAACCTTTTTGTTTTTTGCAAACTTCATCTCAACTTTCAATTTGTACCACCACAAGTCCTAAACCTTTGAGAAATCCGCAGATTCAACCCAAAATGATGAAAAATGTTAGTTCCACGGTCAGTTGACCTCAAATTTTTTTTTTAAAAAAAGACAAATTTTGACCAATTTAAACGTGGGTATTTTCGTTAATTCTATTTACCTCTTATTCACTGTACTAATCACTGTTCATTTCCCTTCTTTTCCACTTCTTATATATTCATCTATTTCTTCCATTTATCTTAGATTATTTCAACATGAATATGGAGAGCAATGTATGTAAATATGGTGACCTTATGCAGATAAAGACCTCATGGATAAACTTGAATATAGGAAGAAGATTTCCCACTTGCCCAGACGTCAGGATATTGGTAGATGTAACTTCTTTGACTGGTAAGACTCTTCAATGTGCGATAGATCGAGGGAGATAATCCTGAGATTTGTACGTGTTAGAAGAGATATGGAAGCTGAATTAATAACCATACGTAGAGGAAACCATGATTCATGGAAGACTTGGATATTATGATTTGTATGTAGAGTTTTTGTGAAAATTGGTTTGTGTATAGATCTGTGTTAAGTTTTCGAGCTCAGATGTTGTGTTTGTGTTTTGGAAGGTGGGTTTATGAGTTAGAAATCGAGTGTTTTCTATTGTCTTGTAACTTATTTTTCATTAAATAAGACATGTTATCATTTAACAGTGTTGTCCTAATTTTCATTTCTCACAGTTTCCATCCTCCCTCCGTGAGCAAATGCTTCAAAATGACGAGAAAAATATGTTCAAAAACTTGATGTAGATGGTGCATTGTAGGTCTCAAACGTTTTCAATTAGTTGTACATAAAGACTCAAACCTTTTACTATATTGCAGGTAGGTCGCAAAAATTTGTTTTTGAATGCATAGAAATTCCAAAACCTTTTGAATGAGTTGCATAGTAGGTTCCAAACCTTTTAAGGAGTTGAAACTTATGCCTCAATTCTTTACTTGATTCAGAATATCTATTTGATTGCTGAATGTGCCAATTCTAAACATGTTTCACTTCCAAAGCACTCAGAACTTAATGATCCAACAACAGTCAATAATTAAATACACAAAGAACATTTTTTTCATTAGAATATTTACATTTTACATCCTAATTCGTCTGTTCATCATAGAGAAACAATTCTAATTTTGTTCTACCAAGGGTAATCACATAAAAAACTTCATCATACAAAAAGTTTGTTCAAAAAGATCATTATACAAAAAGCTATGTTATTTTTTGTCCATTTTTCTTCTTCTTTGCATGTGGCTCGGTAAGAGTAGACATCTTTCTCTTGCCCTTGCCTTGTGTTGAAGTTGGCGATGTATCCTACTGTGTAGAGGACTTTCTCTTTTCCTTGCCCTATGACTGCTGTGAATCTGCTTTAGAACATGTTCTCTTGTTATGGCCTGTCCGACCACATCTTTTACATATCATCTTCATTCCAATCCTTGCCATTTTGGTGCCTGTATGTGGCTCTACTTGCGACCTTTTTCTCAACTTCTTTGGTCTGCATGCCTATTTCTTCTTTATAAGTAGATTCGGTGGATGTTTCCCTAGCTCTAGCCACAATTCAGGACTTGACATTGATTAGATGACTGAGCTATAGGACCTCCAGTAAGTTTCTTTGATGTAGCACATATCTACATACTCTTATATGCCAATGTTTCTCGATAACATACTAGACATTGCATGAGCACAAGGTATTAGAGTAAGTTGCCATTTTCTACAAGCACATGCATGCTTCATCAGGTCCACCCTCCATCTCATTCCATCCCTATTGTTCACCTTAAACTTCTCACTTCCAGCATAGTCAACTTTCAAGAACCTTGCATATGCATTTGATTTCCCAACAATACTCATTACTCTAGGACCAAAAGCATGATCCCACCTTTGTTGATGTCTTATCTTCTCAAGTATTGAGACAATTGTCTTATCTTCTCAAGTATTGAGATAATAGACTTTTCTCTTACAATCAATATGGAAGAGTTGAATGTCTCACACAAGTTATTCTTTTGAATGTATGATCTTGTCCTTCAATTTTCACGGCACTACTAGGATTAGCTCTTTTTAACTCCTCGCCATAGTTCCACGAGATCTTTTACTGTTTACCCACAATTTCATTCACAACTTCCTTACATTTAACTCTTGTCCACTAAAAGTGAAGCTTAGAGATCTCATACATTCAATCATCCTTCATTGTTTCTATAAAACTATTCATAGACAGTTTTGGATCAGATCTAAACTTCCTTATATACGTTTTTGCCAAGTAATCAGCATGCACTATTCTATTTTACCACACCATTGTGCATGTAGGTTCATCTCTAAATGTGCTGTTCCCAAAACTTTTGTCTAGTTGCTGGTAGGCATACAAAACCTATGGACAGTTAGTTATCTTGACATTTGACTCGTAGTCTTGTTCTTTCATTCTTTATATGTCTGACCTTCCTTGTATTTTTAATTGAATATTGTACAACTGCATCCTTTAATGTCTTTATGTTATCAAACTTCATGCCTACAGGATTAAACTAAGGCTTAGTCATATTTGGATTCAACATGTTTGTTTTAAATGATATGAACATATAACAAAATCTAAAAATTTCTTCTTCGTACCTATTTGAAATTTTGGATCTTGCATGTCAGTAGCAGGAATAAACCAAGGATCATTTCGGCTCTTGAAGAGCTACAAACTTCTTTTGTATAACTTGGAATACTTCTAAGATCATCTAACTTATCATAATATGTTCCATCACCATCTACATGCCCCACTGAACCTTCATGTTCTGGCCTCATATTTCAATCTCCAATATCAAAACCCTCAGACAACCTAAGAATGTATCTTCATCATGATAATATATAGGCGCATATTTCTTCTACTCATAATCTGGATCACTGAACCCCTCCATTAGGCCTTCCTCAAATTCAAATTCCCTATTTCATTCTGTAGTGTCAGTATGGTCCACATTTTCATCGACAAGGGGTGCATCATCAGGTGGTGCATCTACAGGGAGTGCAACAGGCGTCTCATTATAGTCATGCATGTCGACCACTGGTTCTTCACCTATAGGTTAATAACCCATATTATCATCACCTGCAGGTACATGATCTTTTGCATGTAAGTCACTTAATTCACCTACATGAGAAGGGGGTGCATCTACAATTGGTAGATCAACATGGGTAAAATAGCAAAGGCTTTATCAACATGTGATGCATCAGCAGGTGCATCATAATGTGTTGTAGTAGGTGACTCATTTTGAGGTAAAGCGGGTGACTCATTGTGATCTGTAGCAGGTGCATCTTCATTGTGATCTGCAAGTACATAATCTTCATCTGCATATAAGTCACTTACTCCACCTATAGGAATATCAACAGAACTCCATGCTTCCACTTCTATTTCATCAGTTGCACCATTACTCTCAACCTCATCCACAACATACAAGTCATCACGCTCTGGAAAATCATAAACCTCCACTACATAGCATACATTATGCTCAAACTGTATATCAACATCTAGTTTCCATTTTTCTTCCACCTCCTCCAACACCTCACCAGTGTCAACATCAACCATTGAAATATCATGCCCTACTTTGTTGTCTCATGTCAATTCCAACACTTCAACTACATGCACACACCACATCTCAACAAGCCTATTCTCACTAAGCAACCTAACTACATATTCATAAAGTTTGCATCTTTTACAAACCAGAACGATGCTTCACATAGAAGTTTTGTCACTTAAAACTGACCATGTTGTTGGAGTCTTTTTGAAATTCTTGGAGTGATTTTTGGACAATTGCCCTAAAAATTAGCATCTACTAACTATCCAGTAAAATTTCAATCTATTTTCCATTAAGCGTAATTTAAACTCAACTTTTCTTTCATCTACAAGTCTTTTTTTTTTCCCAGAATTTAGTCACAAAGTCGTGTATTACTTAATTAACCCATATATAATATCCTGAACATCGTTGAAGGATCCTAGCCGTCACTATTAAACAATAAATAAATTTAAAGAATTAACAAGAGAACTCATGTCTCTTTACACGTGCCCAAGGAAACAAAAGCTAACATTAATGGAGTGCAAGAACTTGCAACCAAAAGAGGCGAATTGTTTCCATGAGGACATTGGACACATCGGCAGAAACCGCTCTCAACGTAAACATGAATAGAGGTTTAAAGCACTACTTGAGAACAAAAGAATGAAGGACACATAAGTTGGTGAATAAAATGTGAACATATAATAGAATCAATTAGAAGTCAACCATTGAATGATCGCTACTTGTTATCAATAAAAAAGACCCAACTACCCTAAATTTTTTTGACTAGGTTAGAGAAATTTGTAGATTGTTATTTGAAGGTCAATAAATTGACTTCGTTTGTGGAAATTCAGGATACAGATAACCAAAATCCTACTGTTTTAAGATAGGAAATCATTAAAAATTGTGAAGAGATGAATGAAATGGAGTCATATAGCATTTCATAGTCAAGGATTCTGATGGTAGGAGTAGTACATAAAGAAGAGATGGAGAGTTTGGAAAAGAAAATGGGCAATTCGAAGGAAGTAGCAAGGCTGCTGTTGTTCAATCTCAAACAAGAACGAGGATATCATCGCCACGCAAAAAGAATAAATTTATTGTGGGAATTAAAAGTATGTAGCCTTAGCAGATCATGGGAATTAAGGTAATCTAAAATCTATAGTTCCTACAATTAAAGTTGTTAAATATGAAAATGAAATTACGTGTTTTGAGAACAAGGTAGTAGTCAAACGAGTAAAGATAGCCAAAGAAAACTTTAACCATCCACTCTTGGATAATGAGAATCCAGTGAACGTCTATATGGAGTACTTTCGATCAAATGCAAACATATAATCCATGGATTCCTGTACCGAAGCATCGTAATTTCATTAGAGGCGTCTAAATCTCTCGTGGACGGGCCACTCTATTAGTGAAGTTAGAAAATCAAGATATGGGAAATCTCGAGAAAAGAACAAGAGGTTGATGACTCATATAACTGACTGTATGTAGGAGGCGATAGTGATTGAAGAGTTAGAAAGTTTTTCCGCCGATTTAGAGGATATAACTAAAACTTTGAAAATTGGCAAAGAATTGGCCAAACCTATGAAAACTCTATTAAAACATTTTGTAATAGTGAACATTGATGTGTTCACTTGGAAATATTATGATATGGTGGGTATAGAACCCAAAGTGGCTTGTCATTCCCTGAAAATTGACTAAAAAATAAAGCCTAAAATGTAATGGAGACGATCAATGGGCACTGAATAATACGAGGCGCTAAAAAGTGAGGTTGACAAGTTGTTGAAAAATAGTTTTATCCGTGAAGCTTAGTACCTAATCTGGGTATGCAATCCATACTAGTCCCAAAAAGTAATGATAATCACAAACTAAATTGTATATTAAGATTTGCATTTAAAGTAACAAATAATGTAGCTGAAAGAAGCTTTACTAGCTGGTTTATGATTGCTAAAGGATATGTATACTAGAAATATAGAGATAAAAAGTGATACATAGTTAGTGAAAACTTAAGTAAATGGAAGGTTTACTGCCGAGGATAAAATGATGTCGTGTATTTGGCAAGAGTTATGAACTTGTCGCAATACGTCAGCAAATTTGAAACTCTCATAAATTCCCAGAAAAGAGAATGGATATGCAAAAGCATTATCGAAACTAGCAAGCATGAAGAATGTAAAATTATTCATAATCGTACCATTGGAATTGTTATCGAAACCATCAATTAGCCAAAAAAGGAGGAAAGCCTATGGATACAAAGGAAACCTCATGGATGCAGAAAATTATATTCAACCCGAATGATGAAATATTCCCTGAGATTTAAAATGAGGCAAGAAAACTATAAGTAAGGATAGCTAGATACACACAGCAGAACAACATTTTGTTTTGATGAGGGTACACATTTTCCTCGCTCAGATGCATAAATGAAGATGAAGTGATGGGATATCGATTTTCCACACAGTAGTCTTTGTCTTTTGCAAAATGGGATATCGATTTTTTCAAACCACTACAATAGGAAAATCTAATATGAGATTCATGATTATAGCAGTGAATTACTTCCTCAAATTGGTAGAAGTAGAGCCCCTTGCGAGCATCACCGAGGCCAATAATTGTAAATTCTATGAAAAAGATATTATATGCCGATTTGAAGTGTCAAACTCAATAATATCATATTATGGTGGACAATTTCAAGGGACGAAATTGAGAGGCATGCTTAGGGATGGACGCAGACTTTCGAAACTAGGGGGTCACAATCTAACATTCACAAAGTGAC
>CAIGRS010233637.1:0-14419 GCA_903798395.1 Fraxinus floribunda | reverse complement strand
AAACCAGTAAAACAAAAAAAATGGAAAGTATATTGCTTACGCGTAGCAATCGAAAAGGTCAACATACTCGCCAGTGCGAAGACCCCAACCTCTTCTCCATTTCTCCAATGGCTCTTTGCAGTTCGAATTGAAGACGACAAAGACATGACACAAACAACCTAAACCCAAACTATAGATACCTATATTGTGTATCTAAATCGGTTATTGGAAAGGGATTAGGGAAGGGGAATGGGTAGGGATTGGGAATTTGGGGGAAGGGGAAAGGGAAAGGACTTCGATAGTTGGATCATGGGCTTTTTTTTTAAGTCAAAAATTTAAGGGCCCAATGGGGCAACTGTCCATCCGTGTATCCAGGTATTCATATGAACTTGCCGATTTAGAGCTCCAGGTTTCTTCATCTATTGGAATTTCGTCAAAGCAGCTGCTAACATTTTCATCTAGATTGAAAATGGCTTCTTCATGAACAATGTATGTTTTCCATGAATTTGAATTTAGCTTTGTTTCCGCACAGGCAATTGATGAAATGAGTAATGTTTGCACATTAAAAATTGGAAAAACTGCAATAGCAATCCCTAACATTTTTAGTTTTTTCAAACTTTATCCTAACTTTCATTTTGTGTCAGCGGAGGTCCATAACCTTTCATAAATATGAGGTTGGGAGAAACCGTCAACTTTTCTATTAGCTGACCAAGAAAATAATTTTGACCACATTATGAATTATTTCTATAGGGATAAAATGATAGCCTTATCTCTTTTCATGTAAAAATAATTAAAAAAAAATGATCATCTTCCATAACTACCCGATCCCATCCAAACCCCACCCCCATCCAAAACAAAAATCACTCTACGCACCGTCGCTGCCGCCGCCACCAGCTTGCCTCAATGAATCTGTAGAAATTGAAAACTCAATAAGTTCAAGCGGCGGAACCACTACACCACCACCACCAACCTGACAAGTAAACTGAATGCATTTCATATCTAGAGATGAGGGCCACCTCCAATTGCAGTGGAAATCTAAGTTTGGGGAAAGAAACACCACCACTACCACTACACGTCCACCTCTTCTTACAATCCATAACCATCAAACACTTTTACCACAAACTCAAAGGACATCCACTAAATTGATAGTACTATTGGGAAAAATCTCCTTATCTCATCCCAGATCCTTCAACCTAGGGTCAATTCCAACTCGAGCAACAGCAATTACAAAATCAACAAATGAATTACTCTTTAGACATTTACAACATTAGCAGAATCAATTCTCAAGCTTTCTTGGTCCAAAATCTATTCCAACTAAAATCTGTTTCTTGGTCCAAGCTTTCTCAACGGCCTTAGCTACCCTTGTCGCCTGTGTGGATTGGTTGTTAGACCTTGAATTAGCCGCCACCTGAAGAGTGCTCATGTTGCTCAGTTTATCCAAGCTCTAGTGCTCAATTGCCATACAAAATTCGAAGAAAATTTGAAATCAGAGAAGAAATGCCTTCCCATTTACATTGGAATGGCAACCACAAATTGAACTCAAGAATGGTGGATGGTCAGAACTTGAGTTATTTTCATATGCAGACAAAAATAGCTTGCCGTTATAGTTGGAAGTGGTGATGGCTTCGATTTTAAGGTAAGGTGGTAGTGGATTCGATTTTGATTTTGATTTCTCATTTGGGTTCCACTTGGCAGTGAAGAAGAGGGTAGCATAGGTTGTGGATTTGACGACGGTGGGCGAATTTGGGCGACTATGGGTAGCTAGGATTGGGTTTTGGAGTAGGGGTAGGGGTTTGGATGGGAATTGGGGTAGTTGTGGAAGATAATGATTTTTTATTTAATTGTTTTAATTGTTTTTATATAGAAAGAGATAAAGTTACTATTTTATCCTTGTAGGAATAATTAGTAATGTGGTCAAAATCATTTTCTTCGTCAACTAACGGAAAAGTGGATGACTTCCATCCAGATAGACCCCAGTTGCATATTTATTAAAGGTTAAGGACCTTTGTTGACACAAAATGAATGTTAGGATAAAATTTGCAAAAATTGAAAATGTTAGGAATTGCTGCTGCAATTTTCCCTTAAAAATTTTAGTTACAAATGAAAAATATGAAAATTATACGGTCGGTGCTTTTGGTATAAATATTCTAACAATGGAGTATTTTATGTATAATTATAGTATTTTATGATTTTTTTTTATGATTTTTTTATGGTTATAATATACGATTTTTCCCTAATAAAAAAAATAGCCCATTAAATTTATTTCTCAATTCAATAGAAGCTCAAATAAGGTTATGTAGGAAGTAATAGAAAAGATAATTCCTTTATGATATACCAGATTGGACTTGATTATTGATACTATCTTATCGGCCAAGTGAAACAATTGCTTAAAGTTAAAATCCAACCTTTCAGTAATTAAAAACTTTTTATTCTAAATGGTCTTATCTCCAAGTTAGATTTTTTATTTTTCTATCAATAATAATTAAAACATTATTTACTTCAAAAATAAAATAAAAATTACCGTAAGGAAAAGTTCAAAACTAACAAATAACAATGAATTCAATACTACTAACTCTAGTGTGCACGTGCAAATTGCAATTGAGAATATGTGCCTATTAGATATAGGGTGAGTAAATTAATTAGTTAATAGAGTTTCATCTCAATTTTTATTTGAAGTGCTATTCCGACTCAATTAAAAAGGAACGACTTTGAGATTATGAGAGCCTTAATCAAGGTCAGTCCTGCAATCAAATAGGTTATCTATCTATGTCCCTCCTTGTGCGTAAATTATTAGCAACTTATAGTGGTAGGTTGGATGAAACGTGTTGATAATATTCCGTGTCCATAAGTATAATTTTTTTTTTCTTTTGTCCCAAATTATAGACAACTTTTCTTATTGAGAATATAAAAGATTTCTTAGTTTTCTAATATGACCTTATAATTTGTCTTATGGTGCCGTGTGTGGACAAATACTGTAAATATGACTCCTTTTTTTCCATCTTTTCAGGGACCAACCTCTTCCTATAGTGCAAGTGTTGGTATTTATAGTGAAAGGGAATAAGAGAGGAACCGTTGGATATGGAACCGTGGTCTTGAATCTAGGGCCAGGGGCGAATCCAGAAATTTGGTTCAGCTAGGGCGGAGATTGTTGACCGATGGACCGATGACCGTTGACCAATGACCAATGACCATTGACAATTAATGAACATAATAGCAAAAAATATAATTCGATATCATTAATTTTTTTTCACTTATCCCTAATTTCCTAAAACCCTAAATTCCCAAATCACAATTCACAATACACAAATCAATTCAAAAACATGAGCATCTTCATTCTTCACCATTAATTTTTTTCACTTATCCCCAATTTCCTAAAAGGCTAAAACCCTAAATGCCCAATTCACAATCACAAATTCACAATACACAAATACAGGCAGCACAACTGTAGTCAGTGAGTTAGTGATAATAGGTAACAACACAAGCACTATCAAGTCAAGTAGCAAATATGAAATAGGCAAATAGAAATAGAAAAATACCTGTACAGGCAGGCAGAACAGACCGCCAAACAAGGAGGAAGGCTTGAAGCTCTAGCACAGGCAACGCCGCAGAAGAGCCTCCAGTCCAGCTATTGCACCACTTGACTCGACTCTCGGCTTCGGCGGTCAAACACTCACAGCCATACTGCCACAGAATCGCAAGTCCGCAGACTTCACACTCAGACCGGCGATCACAGTGGAAATTTTTCGCCCTAACTTGGTCGTCTCGTCCATCTCCCTCCTCACCAAAATGAATTGAATTTGGTATTAGACTTTCTATTTGCTTAGTGGATTGTAGGATTGGGCTCATTAATTGGGCCTTATTTTTTTAAATAAGGCCCAAACAATTAAAAGAATAGGAAATGGGCAAAGGAAAAAACTTACAGGCAGATGCATGTACGATAGCTTCTTCATCTTCTTTCACCCGACGGACGACGAGTCTACTGAAGCTTCCGACGGACCAAACACGGGCGGTCGCGGGGGCTGGCCGGTGCTGGGTCCGCCCCTATCTAATGCGAACCATCTTCTCCTAGGTGTCAATCCGTTAATCCATAGGTTTTTGGAGTATGCCATACGTCCCATCGATCTGTCCTAAGGATATTGTTCTTGAGATCCTTCCATAAAAGTTCTAGTATACATGATTGAAGTAGAGCAGTTATAGCAGGAGTGATAATCGCGTTTTGGATGTCATCACTTCGGACTTAGTTTTGGTTTTGGCGAAGTAATGCAGAGTGACTTAGTTTTTGTTGTGACGAAGTGATGCGGAGTGCGGGCCTTTACATTCTTCGGGATGGGAGATGAAATTAGTTCTTCCATCACGTGGCGAGACGAGATCAGTTTGTCCCCATGTGGAAGATGAATCCAGTTCACTTGCCACGTGGCGATCTTATTTAGTTCGTCCTTTGATGTGGCGTGGTGATGACGTAGGAGATGACTTGGAAAAATTCGTAACAATAGTCATTCAAGTCCATGTATGGATATTTATAAAATGCATGAACTTTGTTGACTAACCACTTAAAAAGAGTGTTACCTTGGTGGGGTGTAGGAATTAGTTGTAATTGTGTGATGGAAAGTTGTGGCAGAGGCGAAGTCCTAGCAGAAGGACAAAGCCCCGAGTGATGGCAACTTTACGAAAAGTTGTGATAGAGGTAAAGTCCTAGCAGAAGGACGAAACCCTGAGTGATGGCAACTTTAAGAAAGTTGCGGTAAAGGCGAAGTCATATCAGAAGGATGGAGTCCTAGCAAAAAGACGAAGTTTGAGTGATGGCAACTTTAAGGAAAGTTGTGGCAGAGGCGAAGTCCTGGCAAAAGGACGAAGCCCTGAGTGATGGCAACTTTAATGAAAGTTGTGGCAGAAGCGATGTCCTAGCAGAAGGATAAAGCCCGAGTGATGGTAACTTTAAGGAAAGTTGTGGCAGAGGCGAAGTCTTAAGGTTGTGTGCTAATGATTTGAAAAACCTTTACGTTTTCCCAAGGCAATTTTTGTGGGCATTGCTTGCTTCCAATACACACTTCCCAGGTAATAAATGATAATCATGGCTACAACTGCGTGAGCTCGAGGCTACACATTTGTGCCTGTATGTAAGATGAACTACTTTATAAAGGTCATTTATCAAATGACATTTTGAATTCAACGATGCTGATGAACTAAGAATATGAATGGTGAGGATGGGATCAGCAATCATCTAACAATTGAGGCTCATTGACATCATCTATATAAGGTTAAACTCCCCTCCCCCCCCTTTTTTTTTCATTTCGCAAACACCTCCTACAACTCTTCTTTTTCGACAACCAGTACCATGTAAATTCGACGTCCTTTGATAACTTATTGTGACCATCGCTCCGTCCGAAACCAACATTTAGGTAAATTTTCCTCCGCCACACTTTATTTCAAAATCAAAATGGTTTCCAAAGTTTCTAGGCACAAGTCAGTGAGGAGAGGCTCTCTGTGGGGAGTTCCGAGGTAAAGGAACCAATTACTCTCTCCTCGAATGAGATAGGTAAAGCTATAAGGTCGGGGAAAACATATGGAAATTATCTACCCCTCCTGTAGATACTTCAATTAAGTGGGTGGCTTCTGAATATCCTTTTAACATCAACTCAGAAAAACTAGTTAAGTGTAGGGAGGTCTTTAGGATTCCTAATAGCATGGATCTCGTTGTCCCCGACCCCAATGGAAGAGCCTGCTATCCGAGGTCAGGCTGCGTGGCTGTAAGTGAGAATCTCTTCAAAGCTAGTCTTAGGCTCCTTTGCCACCCCTTTTTTATGTTAGTCTTGTGCTCGTATGGGTTAGCTCCGACCCAATTCCATCCGAACTTTTAGGTACAAATGGTTGGGTTGTGGTTGCTATAGCGTTAGGCCAGCTTGGACGTTGACATGATCTTTAGTGTCTTTCATTTCCCGTACTTCCCTAAAAGCGTAGCCGGAGGTGATAAGAGTAAAGGATGGTACTATCTGATTCCTTGGAGATCTCACTTCCCTATCATGATAGATACGACCTCCTGGGTAAAAGAGTGAAAAAAGTCATGGTTTTGGGTGTCACAGAGGTGGGATGCCATGGAGGACGACCGCATGACTCCTTTAACAGTTCTAACCACTTATTCTTTCGCCAGTAAGTTCTTCTGCCTAACTGCTTGATTTTTTAAAGTGAATTCTTATTGTTTAACATTTTCTCTACATGCAGGTTCGTTGCCGAGATGTGAAATCTCCGCTAAAGAGTGGGATATCATCAGCTACATTTACCAACAGCCATCCAAATATCGGATCTATAGCGAGCTAATCGACAAGAACACACACTTCACCTTAAATGGACTGATGGCATCCCAGGGTGAGTTATTTTTACACACTTCACCTTGAACCTGCAAAGTAAAAGGAAATTGCCTTTAGAAGAGGACACCTCACTAGTAAAAAGAAGGGAAGGCCCATCCGAGGTGTGGTCTTTAGTCGCAATAGTGGCCAAACCATCTCTACCTCCTCCTATTCCTATCGGGATGGTCAAAGCTATTAGTCCTGAGGTACCAACTGACATGGTGGTAAAGAGAACCGCCCCATCTGATCTTGCCGGCCAACCAGGGGAGCCATTTCGAAAGATTATGAAGAAACCCACAAATCTCCCTTATCGCAGCAAAGCATCTGACTTCCTTGGGAGCAAGGAAGATGAACACTTCGAGGTTGTTATAGAAATGCTACCTCCTAAGACCATCTACGCCGCACCATGTGTGCTAGTGCTGGTCATCTTGAATGGTTGCCACTGAATTTTTCATATGTTTCTCTTAGGATATAATTTGCTTCTTCCCCCCTCCCCTGTGCACCTGAGGATGGATGAGAAATCCCGCTTATACAGCACACCTTCTTGTATATTGAAATGAGCTACCATTTTCTTAAGCCATTGAGCATCAACTTCGTCGTTATTCACGTCCATATTCACGTCCATTTCAGGAGTTTGACAAATTCGGCAACAAGTCAACAAGAGCCTGAACTTTAATCGAGGTCCTTGATTTATACATTATATCGAACTCGCTGAACTCAACGACACATTTTAACATCCTTCTTGAGGCGTCTGACTTCTGAAGGACTTGCTTAAGTGGAAAGTTCGTCAGTACATTAATGTTATGAGTTTAGAAGTATGGCCTTTATTTTTGAGATGAAGTGACCAATGCAAGGGCGAGATTCTCCGTGTTTAGGTAACGCACTTCTGCTAGTAATCTCAGCAGTTCATCATGTCGCGGTTCTTCTGTCCCTGCGATGGCAGTGATGAAGCTTTTTGTGAGTGACATTGTTTCACAGGATCTCTTCTTCAGAGACATCTCTTACTCTCCTTGAATTCACATCTTCATTGCATGAACTTATTGTTCACGAGCTTGCACACTTTCTTTCAAGAGGTAATTAATAACACTCCAACTTTCTTCATTTGGGCCTTCGCTTGTTCTTTCTTCAAAAACAACTCATTTTTCAAGGAGGAAGCCAAGTAAATATTCAGGTAAGCTTTTTATTTATGGGAATGTTCGTGGTTATAGTGACATTCCCCACAGACAGTGCCAATTTGTTAACCTTAAAAAATGTGCCAAAAATGTGGCCAACATAATACTTCATGTGAGCTCCTTTTTGCGCGTAGTAATACACCGTTAGTCTCTCGTGGCCTTTTTCAGTCAGGGTGGAAGCGATCGCAAACATTGTGATGGTCGAGTTAGTGAGTTGATAGATCAGAATTGGGACGTCCGATGGTGGTTACTAGAACGTGGTTTTGTTTTAATGGTGGCGTTTGTGGTAAAATAATGAAAAAGTGTCTCATTTTTTATCTTTCTTTTCAAGGACCAACCCCTTCCTATAGTGCAAGTGTAGGTATTTATAGTGAAAGGGAATAAGAGAGAGGAACCATTTGGATATGGAACACGTGGTCTTGAATTTAGGGCGTACCATCATCTCCTAGGTGTCAATCCGTCAATCCATAGGTAGGCGGTTCATTTAATGCTCCCTTTCATTGTAAGCATGACTTGTCATTTTGAAGTTTGTCATACATCCCATCAATCAGTCCTAAAGATTTGGTTCTTTAGATCCGTTAATAAAAGATCTTCTAGTACACATGGTTGAAGTGGAGCTATTGTGGCATGGGTGATAATCGTGTTTTTGATGTTATCACTTCGGACTTAGTTTCGATTGCAATGAAGTGATGCAGAGTGCAGGCCTTTACATTCGTTAGGGTGGGAAATGAAATAGGTTCGTCTGATATGTGGTGGATGGCGAAATCAGTTCGTCGCTGCATGGAGGATGAATCCAGTTCATTCGCCACGTAGCAGTCGTGTTCAGTTCATCCCTTAATGTGGTGATGATGTGGGACATGACTTGGCAAAATATTCATCCTCCACGGTGGTCGTATTTAGTTTGTCCCTTGACGTGGTGATGACGTAGGAGATGACTTGGAAAAACCTGTAACATATCTTATTATAAAAATAGGGTTAATTGCAGTAAAAGTCTCAAACCTTCGAAATATTTGTAGACTTTCTCAAACCTTTGATTTGTTGCAGTCATCAACCCTAACCTTTCCAAACGTTGCAGGTAAAGCTCTTTTGGACAATTCCATCAATAATTCTGTTAGTTGTTCAAAAATTGAACTTTGGTCATATTTTTAATATTTTAAAAAGAGGAAAGAGTAACTTTTCATTTTTATCACATTAAATAATTAAATTTAAAAATAAGAAAAAAACACACGCGCGCGCGCACGTACACACACAATCATCTTCTTCCTCTTCCTCTCACCCTCACCCCCACCCCACCCCCACCACCACCACCTCCTCCTCCTCCTCCTCAATGCCTCCATTTGGATTAGATTTATTCGAATTCGCAAATAGGGAGTTCACAAAATTTGTAAGGCGAGCTCCAGGAGAAATAGGTTGTTTCACCTTGTTTAAATTGTCATAGATTTTCATGGCCCTAGATTTCGATTTGATCAAATTGTCATCCACTTTATTTTCCTGCTTTTTTTTTGGAAGAGTAATTCCTCATTTTAGTTATGAAATAAGTGCTTTTCAACCCTTGCACTTGTTCTTACAAGTTTAAGCTTTGGTGCATAAAAACAAGAATTTATTGACTTCATTGAATTTGAAACCCCAAAAAACTCCGAATCAGATGAAGAAAGTGCTCCAAAATTATTTGAAGAACTCGAATTTGAACTAAAAACATCAAATCATTTTCTTGTATCCATAAGTTCTCCAATTATGCCTTCTTTGAGCAATAATTTTCTCACTAATCTCCTTCTCCCTCCACAGAATTCCCATTTCTTCATCTTCTTTGCTGCTAGTTTTTACCCTTCCAACGTCATGCTTTTTTTTTTTGGCTAGTAGCAAGTGGTTGGTGGAGGTGGTAGTGGTAGTGGTCGGTGTGGATTTTGGGTTTGAGGTGGGGTTGAGAGGAAGAACGTTGATTTTGTGTGTGTGTGTGTGTGTGTGTGTGTGTGTTTTTTTTTAATTTCTTATTTTTTAATGTGATAAATGGAAAGTTACTTTTTTACACATTTTTAATATTTTTAAAATATTAAAAATGTGGTCAAAACTAAATTTTTGGTCAACTGTCAGAATTGTGGATGGAAACTCTCCAAAAGGGCTTCACCTACATCTTTTGGAAACGTTAAAGGTGACAGCTGAAACAAATCAAAGATTTGAAAAGTCTGCTAGTGTTTCAAGTGTTTGAGATTTTTGCTTCAATGATTCCTAAAAAATGTGAACTAGACCATTGTTTAAGGTAGGAGTATATTAGGAAAAATGTAAGAAAAAAATTATATTTTCAACTATATTAATTAAACCATGTCTAGATACGCGAAAGTTGATTTTCTTGAAAAAAGTTGAAAATATTTTTTTAATTTGCTTGAAAATGGAAGCACGTCTATTTTTGTGAGACAGTGGAAGAAAATGAGTAATAATAATCAATGTGTGATTAAAATTAAAGTTCGATTTTAATTGAAAACTATAAACTATTCAAGCTTAGGAAATAATAAGTAGCACCAACAAACTTTGTAAAATTAAAATAACTAAAATAACACGATAGTTTTAATGTCTTCATATAAAAATATCTGACTTGAGAAATCTAGAGTATGAAAGCATAATCAAATGTATATAGGAATAAGAAAAAGAATATTACACTTCTCAAAAGTCAAAGGTTCACTCTCGATGTCTCATTATTCAAGGGAATAAGAATATCTTAAATACTGACATACAATATCAACCCAATGTGAGGCTATCTTAAATATTGAGATAAAATATCAGAAAAATTGTACTAATAATCCCTAAATATTTTAAATGAAACTAGTTTGTCATCAACAATTCATTATAGTGTCACAAATATACCTCAATCACAAACATTTGCTAAATCGTGATGTACTATTTGATTTTAGAGAGCATATGTCATCTTTTTCCTCACAACTTTCTGTCTTGTTTATGAAAACAGCTGATCTTTCAAAACAGATAGTACTTATGATATAACGACTTGGGAATAAGGTTCAGATCGTTACAAATTATGTGTTCATATCATGTCTAGCTTTATGAAACTACATGTTCCAATATGGGTCTTGATAGCGTTACGATTTAACGATTTGAACAATTTCATCATAGATGATTAATTGTGCAATGAAATGTCGACGACTAAATTTACTCTATTAAAAAGTTTAGAGAAAAACTTTGTACTAAAACAATAGGTTAGACGCTAGTGATGCAATTTTTCGAATAATATCTACCCAATGTGCCCCCAGTGTGTGGATAACATTATCCTGACCTAATGTGTGGATATGATCAATTTGATATCTCCATATCCCTATAATAATTTCATTCCTTCTCTCAAAACCTCAATTTTTTGCATAGGTTGTGCTTCAATTTTCATGGCTTTGCTCACTAACTTCTTAGCAAAACCCCTTCAAAATCTTGTTTCCCATACAAAACTTACCCCTTTTCCTTCCCCGTTTCCCTCCAGTTTTCCACCCTCCCCCAAACCTAAACAGTTTCCGTCAAATTTGGAAACAAATTTCAGAGGTTCCAGTTTCATCCCAAAAGCTGCAGCAGCCTCAGGTGTGAAAAAAGTAAACAGCGATGAGAGAGTACAGCAAGTCCATAGTATTGAAGAATTTGATGAAGCCCTACGTGCCGCGAAAGACCGGCTTGTCGTTGTAGAATACGCAGCGAGGCATAGTTTTCAGAGCAGCAAGATCTACCCTTTCATGGTCGACTTAAGTCGAACATGCAACGACGTAGATTTCCTGCTCGTAATGGGGGACGAGAACGAAAAAACCCAAGAACTTTGCAAAAGAGAGAAAATAGAACAAGTCCCCCATTTCAGTTTCTACAAAAACATGGATAAAATCCATGAAGAAGAAGGCATAGGCCCTGATCAACTCATGGGGGACGTTTTATACTACGGTGACAACCATTCTGCTGTGGTGCAGCTGCATTCTAGAGAAGATGTGGAGCGTCTGATTGATCAAAACAAAGTTGATCACAAATTGTTGGTTCTTGATGTGGGACTGAAGCATTGTGGGCCATGTGTTAAGGTTTATCCAACGGTGGTTAAGCTGTCGAGGCAGATGAGCGATACTGCGGTATTTGCAAGAATGAATGGGGATGAAAATGAGAGTTGCATGCAATTCTTGAGGGATATGAATGTCATTGAAGTGCCAACATTTGTGTTCATAAGAGATGGGGAGATTTGTGGAAGATATGTGGGATCTGGTAAAGGAGAGCTTATTGGAGAGATTCTTAGATACCAAGGAGTTCGTGTAACTTATTAATTACTTAAAAGTTGATTGATTATTGTGGTTGTCCGTGGGATCTTGGTTAATGAAAAATTTGAGTTCATAATTGAATGAGTTGTTGTATAATTAATTAGAAAGTTTCTTTGTGGAAATACATAAATAAATTGTCATAGAAGTCATCTTTGGCTTTTTTATTTTTTGCACTTTGTTTATGTTATTTGTAAAAATTACAGAAATTATTAATAATTATGTTTGCTGAAAAAATTGCATTGTGTCATTTGAATCATTTTTTTGAAAAGAGAAGAATTATTATGGAGAAAAAAAATTAAAATTTATTAATTTAATTCTTTGTAACATAATTAAACTTAGCTTCGATAAGTTTAAGGGCTTGTTTGGCTAGATAAAAATCTAATTTTAATCTAAGTCAAAGTCAAACAATCAATATCATCTTTCACGGGTCCCACATCTTTTCAACCATATATTTCAAAAACTTCTATTACAATTCACTTAAAATCTGATTTTAATACACAGCAAACACCTTCTAATTATGCGCTAATGTTTTTTGACATTTCAAATTGTATTTGCATAATAGTTCCTCCAACGTTTGTCTTTAGTTCATCAAACTATTATTTTCATAAACTTTGGTCCTTCAACTTTTAGTATCAAAAAATTTATGCACAATCTTTTTATCGTGTCAAATTGGTCCCTTGTTTTCTTACTTCTTTAATTTTAGTCACCAAACTTTACAAAGAGTCGTAAGTTGGAAAAAAAAAGAGAGAAGTAGCAATTTCTGTTGAATATATTGAGTCGTAAATTGAAAGGTTTTCATCAGAATATTCGACGCAAAGAACTCTATTTTCTATCCGTCTCTTTTATTCCTATGTCAAACGATGAACATTTACGTGTATAGATTTTCGATATGAATTGTATCTAATATATTGTATTATGCTAGATTTCATCAACCCTAAAGGCCATATGGACAACAAAATCTGCATCTTGTCGTGCGTGCGCTAATGTAGCTCACATTCATCTTATGTGTGAGGAAATTGGAACACAAGAACTCAATCGTTCCAATAAAAGTAATAGGTCCATAGTAACTTGAACCAAAATTTATTGCTAAAGCTCAATGTTTTCTACCTAGATTTGTGTTTAGATTTTTTTGCGAGAATCAATAAAAAAAAGGGGATATTAATAAGTGTCGAGCAACCAAATACTTTCTACACTCACTTTGTGTGCCATCGAAAAATCGCATAAAAAAATGATTAGACGTGTCAATTTTGGATCACTTATAACTCTCGTTTACTAGAGATACTTTTTAAAGACCTTTATGTCAAACATCTCATCATCATGAATTTACACGTTGTTCTGAAAATTGTAAAAAGCATCAATTTACTATTCAAAGTAATGTAGATTGCAAGATATATCATAATGCTCTAACTAATAAAATTAGGATTTTTTTTCCCGACGTACTTTGCGTAAGATTTATCTTATATTGTTACGAGAATCTAGATCTTATTATTTCAGTTATTGTGTTGAACCATTGGAATATTGTAAAGAAAAAAAAAAATCAATTATTTGCTTCCTTTTTGCAAATAAATTTTTGATAAGTGATGAATAACCATAGAAAAAAGGAGAGGTAGCATTTCAAATTGACTTCCTTCTCATAAATATCTCATTATTGTGGCTATTGGGTCGAAAATGAGAGATTATCATCAAAATATTTGGCAAATAAGAAGTACAGTTGTTGTGAACTGAAAGTATGTCCTCTACATGTCTCTTCTCCAATAAGTAATGCAGTATCTAAAACTTCTATTATGCTAGATGTCAAATCAAAATGCCATAAGACATACGATTCTGCACCTACTCATGCACGCTCATCTTGCAGGCATTGAACTAAAGTGCGAAGAAACCTAAACACTAGATGAACCCAATCATTCTGAATCTTCACCTAATCATGAGAGCACTAATCTTGCGAGCACTGATCTTATGGGTGAAAAAAATCTAAGCCCATAAAGAACTCAATTGTGAAATTCTGCACCTAGTCGTGATGCACTCATCTCGTACACATTGATCCAAAGTGTAAAGAAACCAAAATACTAGAAGAACCGATGATATTTTATAGTTGGTAGGAGATATAAGTAAATTAGATTGGAAATGTTTGGTGGTTTATGTGAAATATATTTTGTAAGATAAAAATAGTATAGAGTAATTTTAAGTTGGACAAGATAATTGAAGAAGGACAATTTAATTTATTGAAAAATAGAATTTTACAATGGTACGAGACTTGTACAATAACAATACTTTTAGACTTCTGCACCCAACAATTGAAGTGAACCTCTATTTATATCATACAAAAGTGAGTAGCTTGCCTCTAGAAAAATTCATTTATGATATTTTTATTATTTTATATTTTGATTTTGCTTGCTTCTCAAGAATCTCTAGTGTATTCTAGATAATTCTTATAACTCCTAAACTTTTCTTGTTCTCCAAGTTAGTCTAGAGAATTCTAGAAATATGCAACAATATTAATACTCCTCCTTGATGCATATTTTGTTAACTCCAATCATTTATCGTAGTAATTCAAACTTTGCTCGTGGTAGCGCCTTCGTAAATATATCTGCTAATTGTTCACTACAACAAAAACAGCCTACGACAACGTTCAAAAAACGTT
>CAIGRS010233575.1:0-11015 GCA_903798395.1 Fraxinus floribunda | reverse complement strand
AAACATTAGACTCTTTCACTTCCTTCACTCGTCCGTCTCTCTCAGACTCTCACCTTTACCTTTGTTCTCCTTTACTCCAGGCGGCGTTGTACGCACCTCTGCCTCTGTTGTCCTCGTCCGTTTCTCTCACCTCTGCCTATGTTCTCCTCCCCTCCAGGTAGTTCATCTGCATTGTTGAATTGAAATTTTTGAGATTTGGATATTGTTGAAATTTGGGTATATTCAATTCTCTCTCACACCCCTATCTCTCCATGTGTTTCTCAATATGATTCTTGATATATATATATATATAAAACCGTTTATAAACCGATGGTAGTACTTCAAATTTGCTAAAGTGGGGGTTCTTCATTTCTTGTGCATAATTGGATTTAATAGAGTGGGGTGTATATGCGAATTTGATCCTATTTTGGCAGTCTTCAAGATTTATGGGCATGGGCTTTGGATTATTTATAAAACTCTTTTGATAGTTTCATATTTGATAATTTGATTTATGGGATGCATATGATTTGAAATGGCTAAAATCAAAGGAACTTTGTTATCTGGATGTTGTGTAATGCAAAGCCATATCACCCCCCCAACTATAATTACACGAGTACAGGAAGCATTAAGAAAAAGATGTTTCATTTAGCTCCACCCATTAAAGGACAAAAGGAAGGATTTTTTTTCCCTTGTTTGCTTCAATTTTCGATGTAAAAGGACCAGCTTATAGAGGTTGGAAGTTCTTGGTTGCTAGTCCAGTGATGGTGTTGTACGCAGCAGCACCCATATTTATGTCAAACATAGCAAACCTATTTCCTTAAACCAGTGGCTCAATGTTATTGGACTTTAGTTTTTGGAAGTGCAGGTGTGTCACTTTCATATGTGAGGAAGCAGGTGTATGTTCTCTTGGTGCTGTAGTTGCAAAGCGCGCTGGTGATGAACATTTGTGTGACCAATATTTAACCCAAGTCAAAGAGGTATCTAGTGATGCAACAATACCTATTTGCTTTCATTCCCCCATCACAACTACTGCTCTTTCACCTTGCATTATTCATTTTTGTTTAAATAAGTGTGTTGACTTGCTGTTTTTTTTTCAAATTTAAATGAAGATCAAGCTTCCTAATAGTGTTTTATGTTTTTATCATCATTAAATCCATAATCGAAAACTTGACGTTCAACATCGATACATTGTGCCCACGTTGAGTTAATTTCCTGGCTCCGCCCTTACATCCATTTGTTTTGTATCGGCTTGAGATAGCCTAATGACCATGTGAGGAGGATGTCTAGGTCTCCCTCGGTAATTCCATGTTCCAGTCAAGAAAATGTATAGGAATATAGTGTTTAAAATCATCCATGGAAAACAGACCAATGTCAAGAACAAAATGTGAACAAGAATTATAACGAAAGTGCAGATATGATCAAACCATCTGCAAAATGCTATGAAGCCAGATAGGATCCCAGCAATTCTATAATGATTGGCTTTGCTTCTTCTTATGCTCTACATGTTCGAGACCACATCGAGCATATACTCCACTACCTCTTTTCTCAATGGCGGCTCTGCATGGCTCAGCCTCGTGGAGACAATTTAAGTAGCTTGATACCTCAAACTATCAATGTGGTGACTTGTAAGGGGGTGAAGGTAATGAAGGTTTGGCACCATTGGTTGTGAGTACATTTGTAGCAAGTCAAATAACGAACAACAAGAAAAACTAAACAGCCAATTGAATGTTACCCATCTTCATGCCACAAGGCGACAACACTATAAGAGGGTATAAATGAGTGTAAACACGACCAGTCTCTAGTGTAGACAGTTGAATCCTTACCTTCCCAATTCTTGAATCCTTTACTCCTCCCTGTCCTTGTAGATGGCAATTGTCAAACACACCAATTGTTATAACAGTACATGGATCAAAAACCTCCCATGTGTATTTCTCATTCCACATTGGATTAAAACTATTTATAATCGTCATTGTCCTAATCCATTTCTGACCATACTTGGCCACAAAATAAGCATCTACCATTCCTTGGCCATCCTTAGTCTTCACTGATGACAATTTTTTGGCATTTAAAATTACCAATTCGAGCACTCCAATGGGAGGCTTCCATAGCTGCATAGCCATCGGCCTAAGATCACTACTATAGTGTGTTAACTCGTCAAAAACATGGTACCCGCCATCCAAAGTGATCCTCAATTGAATCTTGCTATTTAACTTGGTCACATTACTCTGCCCATCCCCTGATACTGTACGCTTCTCAAGAATATACCACATGCCAATAGGAGACCTGAAATTCAACCTCTTCTCTACATCATGTAAAGGTATCATGCACTTGCCAAGACATTCATCCTTATTAGGCCTATTTTGGCCCCCCACACTCAAAACTAATTGTTCCTCGAACAGTTCCGCAACTACAAACACGAAGTCCTCATTCCACATTGGACATGTAGTCGGACTGAGAAATTTTAGTCCTCAACATCATATTCCCAATACACGCCTTCACAAAAATCTCAATCTCCAGTGGCTGCCTATTCTTGTCACAACGTTGCAATTCTTGAGCCTTAATTACATTTACTCTAAGGCACGATAGTCGAGGTGACAAATACACTTTGGATGTGTCTGGAGGGAATTAACAGCAAAATTCCTTCCGTCGTAATGGCTTTTTTGTAACCGTTTGGAGGAAAGCTGGGGCCCAGCTGTGAGATGGCCGTTAAAGTATGCGGCTGTAAGTGGGTTTCAAATGGTACGAAAATTGATATTAATTTTGCCCAGACAGGCCCTTCACACTTAATACTCGTGATACCATCACCATTGATGGCTGAGGCATCCAATTGCCACACCTCTGGGAATGCCTCGTCCGCTTGAGTCCCCAACCAAATAGCTAGCATCAATTCTCCAACAACCCTTTCTCCTTTTGTATTATCCAACCTATACCATTGCAGGGCTAAAAGACTATCAGGTGGAACCATTTTCGGAACATCGGTGATATCAACTACAAGCATTCCAATCAAATCATTACCACTTCTTTCTTTATCCTTCACCAATATCTCAATAGGCGGAACCTAAATTTGACCTGTCAAGATCGAAAAAACTTGATTCCACTACGGATTCGGTACATTACCAAAATGTTTGGTAACAGAAATAAACCCTCCAAGTTTTACTTGGACAAAGGGGCTTGGGCTGCCATTCCCATCCTTTGTAGGCAACTCCTTGGCCTTCGCTACCATCACATACAGGTAGTCCATTTTCACCACCAGATCAAAGGCGGTGCCAGCTTGTTCATTGCTAGATACCCTTACACCACTGAGGGCCGGCGAGGTCTCCCTCAAGTTGAAATCCTCTTCAGCGTTTGGATTTCTATTAGCATTCAGGTTCTGCTTTTAGCTTCTGCTTTAATTCATATTCCTATTTTGGGTAGCCATTTTGCCAAAACCTGAAATATTGCCTGTAACAAAAATAGATAGTGTTGAGCAAGACTTTCAAAATGTGTATGATTTTCAAAATAAAAAACTTAAAGAGGACTAAAAAGTGGAAACTGGTATAAAAGACTTAAAACAGAGCCGTTACAGAATAGCATAGAAATATACATGGATTTGATTTTTTTCTAAAATTTTGGTAACTGGAACAGAATGCCAGCAAACCAACGGCTCTGCATTGATTTTTCGGAGAAACCATGCTTGAAATTATGAAGGATCCTTGCGAATGTGGAATTTGGGTGGAAAGAAAATGAATTACAGGGAATTGAATTGTCTAGAATTTGTTTTATTGGGAATTGTAATTAATTGTGTTTCATTGGTATAGTTTTTCACCTCGAAAATGTTGAGAATTTGATATCCATTTGACTTTGTTTTTCATGAAATTGTCCATTAAAATGATAATTTTTTTACCATTGGGTCTATAATTTGTTCCAATCGTAAAAAAAATTATCATACCGAATACCATTCGTTTGACTTTGTTTTGCATAGAAATTGTCAATAAAAGTGATAAACTTTTTTTTATCATTGAAAAAAAAAAGTAAAAAAAATCAATTATCACAAAAAACAAAAGAAAACACTTTCCTTCAAAATCAAGAAAAGAGGCATGTAAGGGGTGGGGAGGGAAAACGAATTCTGGGAAAAAATTTTACTATCAAACACCACAAAAGGTGGAAAATTGAAAACTTTTTCCAACTTCCAATGAAAATAGAGGGAATCAAATGGAGCTTAAGAAAAACTCCGCAAAATCAGAAATAAAAACCATATTAAATACTTTCTTAGGCTCAAAGAAATATCAACGTGTCTATATAGGTGGCATGCATAATGTATTCACTTACAGAACACAGCAGTTCGTGGGACTTAGCAACCTCCGTAGGTAGTGCCTATGTGTGCATGCATAGAGTACATACCTATTTTGGGGTGGTAGGGATTGGCGGAGTTTTCATTGGCTATCGAAATTTGTCTAATGTCACGATTTACTCACCCAGCTTCAAAAAGCTTCTCGATGGTCCCTGAACTTAAGTATGTTGCACTCCACCACTCACAGGACGGATTCCATTTCTTAATCTGTCCACGTGGACAACGGAAAAATGATGTGGCTGTTAAATGTAGTAAACTAAATGCCAATGTGGCCTCCAGCTCAGAAAATCGTGGTTTTCAACCAAAACTCGTTACCCATTAAGCTGTAATTAGATTGGTCTAAACTCGCCTACACCTCTTTCCACCACAGCCGCCAACATTGTTGCAGGAACTCCTTTAGGCCGATTTCCTAAAGCGGCTAGAGTAGAAGCTGATATTTACCCTTTTGGATGTTATGTTCATGTTTGGTACACATTAAAAATTTTATTTTCATTCTTCTACTCATTTTCAACACAAATACTTCAATAAAATAATATTTTCCATCACATCAATAACTTTTCCTTATTTTTTAATCACACATTCTCCATCAATTTACTACTTCAGAATACATTCTTTCAAAATAATGTGGCTCAAACGAGTAAATTTAGGAATATTCTTTTCAATGTCTAAACAATGTTATGGTTGGAGCTCAACTTCAACCTAAAACAACAGATTCTACTCGAATTAACACAAACAACTGAGGAAAACCAACTGGAATTCAATGACCCAGACTGTAATTCTATTAATTGAACGAAATCACAACTCGATAGAGAAATACAAGCAATTAAGAAGAGAAATAAGAAGGAGGAGAGGAAGAGAGAAGACATAGGAGAAATTAAGAGGGAAAATTCACACTAACAACATCACACCATTTCTCTCTTCCTCATTTCATTATAATAGATAAAAGTCGCATTATTCATCTTGCAAGGTAAAAATAACGTGTTCCAATTACAATTAAATCCCTTTGCTCAAACAACACCGTTTCCATTTAATTCAAAATGGCGTCGTCTTGATTCTGATTTGAAATTGGCGGTAGAAGTCCATCTCCCCGGCAGAAGTTCATCTTACCGGTTGTAGCAGCTTGGTTCCTGGTGTTCCTCTTCCCCTTTGTTCCCCACTTCAGCTGATCATCTCTTCTACCATAACATCCCTCCCCCTCAGCTTCAACTTGTCCCCAAGGTTGAAAGGTTGGAAAAGAAGTCTATATATTCTCTGCATCAGCCCATGTTGCCTCATCCGGGTTGGAGCCTTTCCATTGAACTAACCATTGGGTTACAGCTGCTCTTTTTCAATTAACCATTCACGCAGATAGTACTTGTAATGGCTGAATGTCTTATCCAGAATTCTGGTTCGGAATTGGGAGTGTTCGAACAGGAACTTCCCTTTCCCCAATCTTCTTTTTGAGTAAGGAGACATGAAAAACTGTGTGAATGTAGGAAGTAGTAGGCAGCTCTAGTTTGTAAGCCAATGGGCCAACTTTTTGAATTATCTGGTACGGGTCATAATACCGTGTAGATAGATTGTTGTTAAACCTTCTAGCCACTGTTTGTTGAGCATATGGGTGTAATTTCGGATAAACCCAGTCGCCAACCTGAAATTCCCTTTCACTTCTGTTCCGATCGACATAATGTTTCATTCTAGCTCGAGCTTAAGCCAAATTCTCCCTTAGAAATTGGTCTAATTTGTGTCTTTCCTTAAGAATTTCGTATACTGCTTCGATGCTGGTCTGCTGATATGGGCCCAAAGCTAACTGAGGAGGTTTAAAACCGTATAGTGCCTCGAATGGGGTCATTTTAATGGCTGTGTGTAGGGTGGTATTATACCAACATTTTACCAAACTGATCCAGTTGCTCCATTGTTTAGGCTGTTTATAGGCCATACACCGAAGGTACATTTCCAAACACTGATTCAACTTCTCTGTTTAGCCATTAATTTGGGGATGATATGTTGTTCTCAACTGTAGTTTGACCCCCAATTGCTTGAACAAACTCTGCCAAAAGTCACTAGTAAATATCCTATCCCTGTCAGTTACAATGCTTTGTGGCATTCCATGTAATTTATGGATGTGATCCAAAAATAACTTGGCAATAGAAGAGGCTGTGAATGGGTGAGCTAAGGTTATGAAGTGTACATACTTAGTAAATCGGTCCACTACCACCAATATCACATTCTTAGCATTAGAAGTAGGCAATCCTTCGATGAAATCCATGGAGATATGACTCCATGCATATTGTGGTTCTGGTAAGGGTTGTAAAAGGCCTGGGTAAGCCACATGCTCATTCTTACATCTCTGACAAGTATCACATTCTAAGACCTCTTGCTTGATTTCTTAGCTCATTCTCGGCCAAAAAAAGTATTATTTTACCCTGTGAATGCTAGCCTGAACACCTGAATGTCCACCTTCCTAGGAGGCATGAATGGCTGCAATCAGTTTCTTCCTCACTTCGCCTCCAGTCCTAATGTAAATTTTGGACTTATATTTGAGCAAGTCATTCACATACTGGTAATCTGGGTCTGCCTGGCTCTCTAGTAATAGGGTATTAATTTTGTCTTTAGCAGTCTCATCTTCTTCATAACTAGTTGTCACTTCTTCTACCTACTGAGGTGTCACAACAGTAATAGCTAGGCAGCCTAATTCTCTTCTGGATAAGGCATCTGCCACTTTATTGTCAATGCCCTTCTTATAGTGAATTTCATAACTGAGCCCCAATAATTCCGATAGCCACTTTTGTTGCAATGAGGTGGTGATCCTTTGTTCCAAGAGATATTTAAGGGATTGGTGATCAGTTTTGATGATGAAGTGGTGTCCTTCTAAATAATGTATCCATTTCCCCACTGCAGTTACTAGCGCTAGTAGCTCTTTTTCATAGATTGATAGGCCCAAATTCCTGCTACAATTTGCCTTTACTCAGGTTTGTGATAGGTATCTTATTCTGCATTAAGACAGCCCCCAATCCACCATAATAAGCATCAGTCTCTATAACAAATGGTATAGAGAAATTAGGCAAAGCTAGGACTGGTGTGGTGCTCATAGTGTTCTTCAATTCTTTGAATGCTTCCTAGGCCCCTTCGCTCCATTGGAAGTTATCTTTCTTCAGTAAATCAGTTAGAGGTTTGGCAATAACTCCATACCCCCTTACAAACTTCCTGTAATATCCTGTCAGTCCAAGAAATCCCCTGAGTTGCTTGACATTAACTGGTATGGGCCACTCTTGCATTGCTGTAATTTTAGAAGGGTCAGTCGACATCCCTTCTGTAGAAATGATGTGGCCTAAGTATTCCTTGGCATAGAGTTGATGTTGCTTGAGAATTTCCAGTACCATAGTGACATGCTTACAATGGGAATCAAGATATGTGCTATACACGAAAATGTCATCAAAGAATACCAAAATGAACTTCCTGAGATGTTGTTTAAATACCTTATTCATCAAGCATTGGAAAGTGACTGGGGCGTTTGTCAATCCGAATGGCATTACTCTCAACTCATATAGACCCTCATGAGTCTTAAAGGCTGTTTTGTGGACATCCTCAGTAGCCACTCTAATTTGATGGTAGCCAGCCCTCAAGTTAATCTTTGTGAACTACTTGGCTCCCTCCAACTCATCCAGTAATTCATCTATGAGTGGCATAGGATATTTGTCTTTAATGGTGAGGTTATTAAGTTGTCTATAGTCCACACAGAATCTCTATGTACCATCTTTCTTTTTTACCAACAGTACAGGTGAAGCATAAGGGCTATTACTTGGTTGTATAATGCCATTTTCCTTCATTTCCCTGACCATCTTCTCTATTTCTGTCTTCTGTATATAAGGGCATATGTAGGGCCTCATCTTAAATGGTTGTGCCCCTTCCTTCAGAGGAATGTGATGATCGTTAAATCTGGGTGGGGGTAACCCTTTTGGTTCCATGAACACCATAGAGAATTGCTTCACCACAGCCTCCGGTTCTGATGGGGTGGCTTCTTGTTTCTCCTCTGTAATGGCTCCAATCTGTGCCATTATCCCATAAGTTTGATTCTTACTCCATCCCTTCCCTTCATGTATGTTTAACACTTGGAATCCTTCCTTATTAGTTTCATCATGCAGTTCCCATTTGACTCCTCCATAGTTAAGAGTAATACTGCCTTTAATGAAATCAAATAACATTGGGCTAAATTGACTTAGCCAGTCCACTCCTAGTACCTTGTCACTTCCTACTAACTTGAGAACCCTTAACCGGTGTTGGAATTCCAAAGCCTTCATCTTCCACGACAATGGGTTGCAAATAGCTTTGCTGATCAGTTTACCTCATCCTGCTACAGTTACTGGGGCAGGCTTAGCTGTTTGAATGTTGCAATTGATGCTACCAACCAATTGCTCACCAATAAAGCTAGGGTGCTAACTCTATCTATTAGGATTGACACTTTTTTTCCTTTAATCAGCCCTGGTAATCTGATGGTCTTACCCCTGTTACTGCACATCAATGCACAGAGTGAAATCTCCATCAATTCATCCATTCTACCTCTACCAACCTGCTCTTCTTCATCTCCAGGTGGTTCTTCTACCACTTCTTCTTTCTCCTCATAGACCAGGATGAAATTAAGCATTCTATTCTTGCAAATATGATCTCTCGTGTACTTCTCGTCACACTTGTAGCATAATCCCAATTCTCTTTTGGTCTGAAAATCAGAGGAGATAATGGCTTTGAATCTAAGGGGGTTGATGGGGTTTCTTTATTCAGAGTAGGTGGTTGGTTAGGGATAGGATCAGTTGGTTTAGTAGTTGGATTGGTCCATTTAGGGGTAGGGTAAGGTTTGTACGTTTTAGAATTTCTGCTAAGGGCTGTGATGGTATTATCTCGTAAAATGGCAATTTCGAATGCTTTTGCTAGTGTTTTAGGTTGTATGATTTTAACCATTGATTTGACCTCTTCTTTTAGGCCACTAGTAAAGATACAGATATAGTAGGATTCTGGTAAGTGTGGTAAGGAAATCATCACCTGAGATTTTAATTCCTCAAACTGTTCTTGGTATTTCAATATAGACCCCTTCAGCCTTAGTTTACTAAAGACTTCTATCACCTCTTCTGCTGTATTTTCAGTAAACCTCCTGCAGACTTCTCTTGAGAATAGGTCCCAATCCGCGTGTGGGTGACTGGATATGAATCCATGGAACCATATATCAGCCTTCCCCTTAAGATACATCTCTGTAATTGCCACTCTCATCTCATCTTTGATTTGATGAATTTGAAAGTACTTCTTCGCTTTTCGCAACCATTCTCTGGGACCTTCTCCTCCAAAATAGGGAAAGTCTATTTTGGGTAATTTAGAGAACATTTTGAATTCCCTACTTCCACCGGAACTCCCTGTGGTAAACTCGTTACCATAAATATTATCACCACTATTTTGAGAAGGAACTACACTTCCTTCGATTTGTTTCTCATTACGATTTGCTTTACTCCCGTTCATCTGAGCCAATATTGCCACAATAGATTCATATTTCTGATTCATTTCATCCATCATCTGCTCCATTCTATCATGTTTGGTGCTCATTACTTTTAGCACCTGATCTGTGGATTTGTATGCTACTCCTAGATCTATGACCTCCTTGTCCAATCGCTTCAAATGATCCTCATTCGATTTACTTCGAGTTTCAGCTATCCCAGTCACCGTAGCTGCTCTGATACCAAATGTTATGGTTGGAGCTCAACTTCAACCCAAAACAACAGATTCTACTCGAATTAACACAAACAACTGAGGAAAATCAGTTGGAATTCAATGACCTAGACTGTAATTCTATTAATTGAACGAAATCACAACTCGATAGAGAAATACAAGCAATTAAGAAGAGAAATAAGGAGGAGAGAGATAGAGAAGACAGAAGAGAAATTAAGAGGGAAAATTCACACTAACAACATCACACCATTTCTCTCTTCCTCACTTCATTATAACAGATAAAAGTCGCATTATTCATCTTGTAAGGTGAAAAAACGTGTTCCAATTACAATTAAATCCCTTTGCTCAAATGACACCGTTTCCATTTAATTCAAAACGGCGTCGTCTTGATTCTGATTTGAAATTGGCGGTAGAAGTCCATAACCCCGGCAGAACTTCATCTTACCGATTGCAGCAGCTTGGTTCCTGGTGTTCCTCTTCCCCTTTGTTCCCCACTTCAGCTGATCAGCTCTTCCACCATAACAAACAATTCATCCAATAAATAGGTACTAATATTTTCAAACGTTCAGCTGAAATCTGAGAGAGAAAGAGGAGAGTCCTCAGAGCAAAGAAGAAGAATTAGAAATCCTCTTCTCCTCTATCTGGATTGATATATATATTTCATTATGTATGTACCAGTATTTGTGTGCATACAAGTATAATTATGTCATTCTTATCTAAAAACGCCGATCAAGATTCTAAATTCCAAAAACCCATTTTAGAAAACAAACAGATTGTTTTCATTATTTGTTAATTGGAAAATAATGTACACGAAAGTAGCATCTTCGACTGATAGAAATGGAGTCGGAGGTGTAATTAAGGGAAAGTGGAGGTTAAAGCCGGCAAATTTTCGTTGACGTTGTGGGAGGTGACACTGGAGTGTGGCATCATGTTAGGATTTGTTTTAGGGTTAATGGACGTCCGCCTTACAATGTCTGAATCTGATTATAGATTGGGAACAATACACAAAACCTAG
>CAIGRS010233572.1:0-10173 GCA_903798395.1 Fraxinus floribunda | reverse complement strand
TTAATTAGAGCATCACATTTTTCACAGTGCGTTCCAATTTACATGTAACTGACCAAGTTGTAAAGCACATGCAGATCTATCAACACTCTGAGATTCACCAATAAGTTTCTCGAGAAGTCCACTTCTCGACAGCAAAGGAAATTGCAGTTTGCAATAAACTTAACAGGAATTTCGATTATGCAAAATTATGAGAGTGTCTAATTAACAGAAAAATGATAAAAACTATGATCAGTGACTAATTAACAGAAAATTATCTCATTTAACAGTGCTATCACTAACTCATGTTGCAACTAAAACACGTATTAGGCCTCAAAAGCTCAAGAATACACCTTGTGAAGATGAAAGGACATTTCTCTGATTTCAGTTGGGATGTCACTCTGGAGGCCAGATGTAGAATGCCTGCAAAGATCACACGAGAAGCTTCACGGAACGAAGTAAGATGGCTGTATGAATGCAGCCAAATTATTTCAAGACAGAAATTAATCACAATGTTGTAGCAGAAACACACTACACAATTTTTAATCCAAGATAAACATGAACTAAATTGGTTATCTATTAGAAAACCAATGAGAAAATTGCTAACCATACATCTTAAGGCACCATCTAAAAAGAGATGCCCAAATTCCCACATTCTATAAGAATCATATAATTTTATAGCAATAAACACAATTTTAAGAAGTTCATACACGGACTCCCAAATATGAAACAAAAGCCTAACTTTCAACCTTAATGACGGACACAAAATATCAAAAAATAAAATTGACGAAATGAAGCAATCCCTCATTGAAGGATATATCTCTTTAGTTTACTTCACATCCAAAAATTGTTCATTTGGATACACATCATGATAAAAGATTAAAATATAATGAATAAACAATACAGTAGATCCACACATTCTGAACCAAACCCACTGAACCGACTAGGTACATGTAAATTGGAACACACATATCAGTTTTTTCTTTCTGCAAATCGACTAAAATATTAATTCTTCTATGAATTTGTCCTAAATGATACAATCAGCCTTAAAAATGCACACTTTCACAAAATTTCTTTAATATCTTGGAAGAAGAAATAAAACCCCTTCGAACATTACAGAGGTCCATAGAGATCCCAAAGTCCTCGCATTCCCTTCGACTTTAGTCAAAGCCTTCTTATATCTTTCATATCCTCTTTTTGCTCCTCCAAATCGAAGACCAAAATTACCCAAAAAAGGGTCGCGCCACCACCAGAAATAGCCCCTGCTGGTGCTGAAATGGAGGCCGAGATTCTCGATTTTGAAGATTTTGGGTTTTGGGAGGGCAAAGGGGTGGCGGTTATGGGTGGAGGGGAGGAAGAGCACGACGGTGGAATGGTGTTGAGAGAGGAAGTTGATTCGGATTGTGTGGGTTTGTGAGAGAAATGAATGGAGGGAGACGTGAATAAAGGGTAGGGTTTGGTTTAATTTTTTAGATTTAGCAGCGTTTGACATTTGAGAGTTTTAGCAACATTTTTCAAACATTGCGAAAAGAGACATTTCGCAACGTTTTTTAAACGTTGCGAAAAGTATTACCTTTCCCAACGTTAATTTTTAAGTTTTAGCAACGTTTGAAATTTGAGATACCTTTCGCAATGTTTGATAAACGTTGCGAAAGGTAAAACATTCCGCAACACTCAATAAATGTTGTAAAAAGTGAGACCATTTGCAACGTTCAAAAAACGTTGCTAAAGGTGACTTTTAGCAACGTTTCGAAAAGTCTTACCTTTCGCAACGTTTAATAAATGTTGCTAAAGGTAAAATCTTCCGCAACACTCAATAAATGTTGCTAAATGTGTCTCCTGCAAGATTTTTATAAAAAAAACGTTGTTAAAACCCATTCATATTAATCAATCGCAACATTTTGCTAAATGTGTCTACTGCAACATATTTCTAAAAAACATTGTTAAAACCCATTCATATTAACCAATGACAACATTCACTTACTAAAATGTTGTCAAAAGGGTCTTTTGGCAACATTTATCAACAAATGTTGCCTTTTTAATGTTGGAAATGATTATTTTTGTTGTAGTGATAGTTTGGTGGAGTTTAGAAATATTTTGTTCAGATGTATAAAAAAGATAAAGAAAGTTATATTTTGTTCAAATATGTAGAAAAGATAAAGAAAGCTGGAAAGTACTTAGAGAAAGTTGACTTTAGATATTGGGTTATGGTACAATTTCAAGAAATATCATTACAAGATAATACCGACAAATAAGGAAAAGACGTTGAATTCACTATTCAAGAATAATTGTGATAATGATAATGCTGAGATGGTTTTACGATAAATATACAGTGGCAGATCAATGTGTAAGCAATTTAACCCCAAATATGGAGGAGGAATTATATGCGAAGTTTAATAATTCTAAAATAATGAAATCGAGTTCCATGTGTAGGAATCAGTTTCAAGTAGGTGATGACAACCATTGGTACACAATGAACTTGTAAGAAGATGGTATACACATCTATGCATTGTTCTCTTTTCGCTTGGAATAGGGTATTTGTATGATATCAAGGCCACTCATCTCATTTTGCACAAGTAGTTCTTGGAAACAAGCATATTCTACCCTAATATACCTTGTGGAAAATTCAAGTTTGATCGAGCATGTCAAGTCATGGATCGTCGTGCCATCATTAAAGCCCAAGTGGACGACCTAAAAAAGGGATTCACTCTAATAGAGAAGTTAAACACGTTCATGAGTACATGTGTAGTTCAAGTGGCCACAATCATCAAACTTGTCCAAATTCAATACCACTTTCTCACAAATAACCTCTTGATAGATTTTATCTAAATAGTTGTCAAAAAATAATGTATTGCATTTTTATTGTAATAATTTTAGGTAAATAGTTGTTATTAAGCTGGTCGTGTAACGTCCCAAGATACATTTTGAGGTGTTACAAAAAAATATTACATCTACTTTTATTTACTTAAAATGTAGAACGATAAAATTCTTTAATAAGCAAACTATTGGAACATCCATAAACTTAAATTTGAATCATGAAATTGTGTCTTTAAAAAATATTTAAACATTCTCAACTAATAAATTCAATGTTAATGTTATTGAACAAAACAAACTACTAAATTTAAATGCAGTAAAATTTAATATTTTCGTATGTCGAAATCCCTTGGTAGTACACTTCACCATCCCACCACAACTTCAATCGACCCGAAATAGTAAGAGTGAGTATTTTAAAAAATACCCAATAAGATACGTACAATTTTCATATGCAATTATATAACAATAGTATAGACAATTCGTACCTCATTTCTCTTTATGAAGTATATTGGTAACCAAGCGAGATACCCATCATTTCTCATTTTGAATTTCTCAAGGATTTTACATTTCGTTAGGTCGAACACAAAGGTCCACTGGCGATTAATGTATAAATTATTGAATATAAAAGTATAAGGAAACAAACTACTTGCACAAAAAGTATCTCACCTTGATTGATCAAACGAGCTTTTGAAAAAAATATACAAAAAAGTGGTTCTAATCCTACTACGTTATAGTGATTGCAACTTGACTTTAAATAAAATTCTTAAAAAACAAATAATAATAATAATAATAATAATAATCCCACATCCATTCACGTGGCTATCCCTCTCCCAATTTACTTTAATTAAAAAAATAACATAGTACCCAATAGGATATGTGTAATTTCCATACGCAATTATATAACAATAACATGGACAATTCATACCACATTTCTCTTTATGGAGTATATCGGTGACCAAACGAGATACCCATCATTTCACATTTTGAATTCCCAAAAGATTTCACATTTCGTTAAGTCGAACACGAAAGTCCACTGGCAAGTAATGCATAAATTATTGAACATAAAAGTATAAGGAAACAAATCACTTGCACAAAAAGTATCTTACATTGATTGATCAAACGAGATTTTGAAAAAAAAATATACTAGAAATTTACAGCTACTTTATATGAAAGCTGCCGTGTAAAATCTTTTTGGTGACGAATTGTGGGACAATTGCACACTATTTATAGTTGAAAAATAATAGTTGATTCATAGTACAATTGTGATGGAAAATCGTATTTATCCCATTTGATAAAAATTGAATTTCTAGTAAACAAATCACAAGATGATATGTGTACAAAATATTTATTACAACAAAAAGGCGATTCTAATCATAATATGTTATATTAATGGCAACTTGACGTTAAATGGAATTCTTAAAAAAAATAAAAAAATTAATAATAATAATAATCCAACATTCATTCACGTGGCTATCACTCTCCCAATTTACTTTGATTAAAAAAAAAAAAAATTACAATTTTATTGAACTTCAATAGTTTGAGGCTAACTTACCCGAAATAACTTTTTTCTCGAGCATAATTTATATGATTAATTACGAGGTATTCAACCACACATTTTTCAATAAAATAATATTTTCTATCACATCAATAACTTTTCTTTCTTTTTCAACCACACATTCTCCATCAATCAACTATTCCAGAATTCATTCTTCCAAAATAATATGGCTCAAACACACCCTTAAAAATTTAGCCCGAAAATTGAAGTTAATACATATATCCCTTTAGTCCCTCAACTTTTCAAAATAATAAAAATATAATATATTAAACAAATAAATTTTTATTCTAATAAAATTTTCGAGGTATTCAAAGTCGAGAATTTAAGCAACCACATTAGACTTGTTGACGTTGAAAATTGTATGAACAAGATTCAAACCAACTTTAAAGAAAAGATACGACTTTGATTCATTGTTAATACAACATTACAAGTAATTCCACCGCTACTTTCTATGTTTATAGGATATACTCTTGAAATGGATATTGCAGGAAGATATGTTATCTGTCCAAAAATCCCTTTTTCTTTCTTACTATTTTCTCTTTTATAGGAGAAAATATACATACTTCATTAATTTCATGTCTTGTCATCTGCAATTCTGAGCTGGGATAATATACATGTTGGAAAGATTTAATTGGCCATCTAGCTTGATCTGGCAATCATCACGATGAATAAATCTTACAAGTGGACCCCAGTAATTAAATGAAGCAATTCTTGAGAAGGGAGCCTAATTATTTAATCGGGGCTTATGTAAGCACTGATGTCAGATTATTCCTCGTGGGATTCTCTGATTGGTTAATTTGGTGATTCTGTCAATGATCTTCAATCATTAGAATCTCCCCCCTTGAAAGACTACACAATTTTCTTGGGCACGTAAATCATCCGAGTTGACCTCACACTACCGAGTTCACATCATCACATGGTCATCACGCGTATTAATATGACCCGACTAACCTCGGAGATCAGCATGTCAACAGATATCCCCTAGGTCAATACAGACCTAAGTTTAGGGTTAATCAAGTGGTTTATGGTTTGGGGTTTAGGGTTAATTAGGGTTTAAGGTTTTTTGTAAACCAAAGACCACTAGTGTGGCTATTTTATTTCATAATAAAAAGAAAAAACATGAAGGGAAGGGGGCACATACCTGACCTCCAACAAGTGAAAAATGCTAAAAGTGTCTCAAAAAATGAAATGCAAGAAACAGTAAATGAAAAAATGAACAAAAAACTAGTGAAAACTAATAACTGGTACTCCCGAGGGTAAATCTTCGGGTGGTAGTACATGGACATCTATCGGGTCATGCGTCTGCTCTGAAATAGTTTTGGGTCGTAGTAGTCTGCGTAGTCGGGCTCGCTCACTAGGGAAAGGTCTCCTCTGTGAGAGAGGGCCCACGTAGGTGAATAATGCTATATGGGTGATGATGTAATGAATGTCAGGCAAAAAGCAAGTGCATATGATCTCATGGTGCTCTGTGACGCAACATCTGAAGTATGTGAGACTGACCTGGTAACAGTAGGTACGTCGTTCTCTATGTTTTGCTCGCAATCTCCAAGTCCCATACCATCCATGTCTCTTTGTATATGTTCCTTCACCATATCTTGGGTAGGAGTCGTGATGGAAGGACTAGGTGAAGGTATATGAGTAGGAGTCTTACTCGTTGAGGGTCTCTTACCAAAGAGCTTCATAACAAAGTCGTCAACGGCAAGTTTCATGGTTGATCCAACCTTCATGTCGCGGTACTTCCTAAAGTAATCAATCAACATATGCTTGATACTGTGTCGCTCTGACTGTCAAAAATGAAAATGACATTTTGTGAACAAATTTTGAAATTGCATAAAAATTGATAATTTCAATATAAATTGTTGAATCAATACAACATTAGAATGCCTTACAACATAACATATCTAGTTGAACTTGAACCAATTCATGATTATGCTTACACTTAAAAAATTAATTTGCCTGTGTAGGCTCTGATAATTTGAATGGTTCCATCATCTTGAAAGAAGCCACTTTTGTAGTCTCTAACGCGTTCATCTCCAAGAAATGCAACCCTCTTTTTTAAGCGAACCAACCAAATCATAACAAAATGATTTTTGGATATGTATTGAATAAAGATCAAGAAAAGAAGCTTCATCATCGAAGAAGGCTATATCATTCCAATTTTCATATGCAGGTGCTTCCTTCTGATTTTCAAATGGACGTGCTAGCAACTTCCGTGCATTATCCTACAAAAAATGACTCTAAATCAGTTAGATATAAACTATCATAATAATAAATAAATAAAAATCAGTGGTGCTGAAAATATATACTGTCATAATAATATTCACGTCTATAATCGTTTTAGCATGTGACGAGCAACAGAAGCCTCAATAAAGGGGTAAAGTTCTAGTACATGTACAGAAACAAATTTATAGCCAACAAAGAATTATAAGTGAACTTAGAGGAGTACCAATAAGAATTTCTACCTTAGCAACCCACATTAGGCTGGAATCATTCTCGTGCAAAATCAAAGCTGGAAGTAGCCAATTGCAACAATACTGCATGAAAGTTACTGGTTCGACGTTCAAAACAAAAGTTCTCTTGTCTGGAAAATGGATAACAACCCATGAATTGGAAGCTGTCTTTAACACTATAAGTGACATGCCAAGACCATCAACTAGATAATATGACAATTTACCTCAACAAGAGCAACTAAGCTCACACCACAAATAACCCAGCAAAATAGAATTTGCCCCATAAGCTCCTCCAAATACTAAAAATGTAAGTAGACGAAATAAAAGTTATATGAAAGATGAAAAATTTATCTCATCTGTGCAATAATCACAGTATTGAAGAGAGATTCTTCTTATCATCTTTGTCCTGTTTTTATAGTGTAGTTCCCTCGACAAACTGTCAAGTGAGGTAATGACTAATTCCCTGGAGCAAGGGATAAGATTTCAGAAAAGCCAGGCAGGCAACATGCAACCAAAGAGGTGAAAGTTTTTTCCTTTTAACCTTTGACAAGGATCAATTGCAGCAATAGCACATATCATAAAAACAGCCTGCATTTTGAAATTTAGACATCAAAGCAGTAAGAAATAATGCAATGTATTTTTTTCCCGCTAAAATAGAAAAGACAAGCATCAGTCCCTGTAACTTTTTAGATGTGTCAGTTAAGTAACTAACAAAATAAAAAAGTAAGTAAAGAAAACAAACGATATTTAAGGAAGCAGTCATTTAGCTTAACATCCTCTAAATGGGACATGCTAGTGTCACAAGGTTCAGCAATGAGTCAATGACCGATTTCTTTGTGGGTGAACGCAACCTCTCTCATTCCTCACAAAATCAAAGTAAATTATTATTTGATGAACGGTCTCTCTTTATATGTTTGTATTCATAAGCGTGCTTTTGGTCTACAAGAGTTTCCCTCGGGAAAACATGTAGGCATTGATATTTCCGGATCTAAAATGGAACACCTGGAGTGATAGTTTCAGAATTTAAAATTTTATCAATTATAAGGGTGTGGTACTTTTCCCTCTCTTCATTCCAGAAGGTAAAAAATATATGAGTATCAACAAGTATTTGCATGTTCCACAGTACATTATCTGTATGTAGATGCCAACACTACAATGTCTATTGGACATTATTATTCATAGGCTGGTATTTATCCTTCGCAATATAGATATTCAGATTTATCACACAATAAAATAAAATCAATTGTTGACAGGGACTTGGAAAATGAGTACCTCTAACTCAATTTTGTCACTGAGCAGAGCAAGATGTGTTAGAGTTATTATGGTGGTTTCCATCATTGGACGAGGTTGAGGACCAGCAGCTGAAACTTCCGCTGCTGTAACAACTTTTTCTCTTAAGGAGACAACCAACTTAGTGCCAAAATTTGAACTTAGTGCCAGAAACTAACAGAGATTTAACAAGGCTAGACTCGTATCTTAAACATACATTTCAGTGCTAATTTGATAGCATCTATAGACAAGTAATTCAAATTTATGCGACTTTGAAATACTCATTTTCCTACATATTTAGTGTGAAAATGATAAATCCTATTTGACACTTTACCCTTCCACAATCCCCAAGTAAAATGGTTATAAAATGTTGAAAGGAGCCTTTCAAAATTCATGTAGCATTGACATCAAATAATATTAAATCCAAGAATCAAGGTAGAAAGAAAATTAATTAATAAATAAGTCTACCATTCTGATCACTTAATCAACGTGTCTTTTTCCCTTAAATTACCACTGACTTTGGAGTTTACCATAAAGGGGCATCAGAAGTTAGATTATTTGGCGTTGAGGTTCACAGAATGGAACACAACTTAGATGAAGTGAAAATTTAGAGAACATTTGTGAAGGCTATTGAAAAGAACATAATTTGAAGTACGTTAAGATTTCTAACTTGATGAGGACAACCAGCCGGTATGAAGATAGCCTCTCCAAGTTTTTGCACAAAAGTCCAAGGTTCAACTCCTATATCAAACAAGTTAGTATCACTAACTTCTAAATAGGAAAGGTATAATCCAGTCAAACTAAAGCATAACAAACCATATTCCTCCTTAAGCTTCGCTTTATGATACGAGGTCAAGTAGAAGCTCTGATCGTGGATCGGGTGTACAACTTAATAACTCAAAAAAATATGGTAGAATATAAGATGATGAATTTCAACAGCAAGACGTTGTTACCGAAAAGAAATAAAAACTATAATGAGACTAAATCAGTTTGAAGAATACTTCTTCATGCAAACAGAATATCATACAAGTCTTCTCATCTTTATCAGTAACCACCAAAAGTTCCAAATTTTGACTAAAATACAAAGCTACACAAATGACTCAACATAAGCTGACGGCATCATGTGAACACTTCACCAGTCTATAATATACACCACTCAAGTGGCATCTAAAAACAGAGGGAATCCCCAAATCTAAAGAAACTTCATTCATGCCAGCACAAGTTAACTACTACTACAAGCAGAATCAATTCGTTGATCTCGAAAATAAGACACGAGGGAAAATGAGACTTTTGGAAAACAAAAACCTACAGGAGTGAGGGAGATGGCTATGCTGAAATATATCTGGTAAGGAGAGGGCTATCCATGACTACCAGCCTATCTGAAGACTCAAGATTGCAGTTCGAAGTCTTATGTACACCCACAAAACACCGAATAACAAAGAATCGTGTAATCGAAAAAAAAACACTGACATCCAGATAGAGAAGTTTTACACCCAAATTTGTAGAGGTCCCTTGTTGCAATAGATGTAATAACCTAAAAACGAAGCTTGTTTTTACCTTAATTGGAGGAGAAACAATCTGCAAAGATCTCCCGATTGACAACAAGGCAGATTCAAACCATAGATGCTTCAGATTTCCAGCAATCAGTTTTGGAAGATAGAGACGAATGGAATGAAAGGGATGCAGGGGAAGAGAACAGGGAGGCTGAAATCAATGAAAGGGACGCAAGCAGAGGTTGAGACCGAGAGACTAAGGGGAAGAAGTAGAGGCGAGACCGAGAGAATTAGGGACGGATGAGAGGCAGACGAGAGACTAGGGCTAAAGTTGTTTGGATTAAATAATGCACTTCACCGTTTGCAACGTTTTTAAATTTTAAACATTGCGAAAAGTGATATTTCGCAACGTTTAAAAAACGTTACTAAAAGTGACTTTTGGCAACGTTTAAAAAACGTTGCGAAATGTAAGACTTTTTGTAACGTTCAATAAACGTTGCGAAAAGTCACTTTTTGCAACATTTATTTAAAAAATATTGCCATAGACCCCTTTGATAACACTCACTCACCCAAATGTTGCAATAGACCCCTTTTAGTAACATTTAATGAATGAATG
>CAIGRS010233532.1:0-17326 GCA_903798395.1 Fraxinus floribunda | reverse complement strand
TAGAGGAGGACAGAAGAATGTATATTGTTCTCTTGGATTGCAGCGATGAGACCTGATGCGAATATTTTTTTGACTGCAGGTGGTCTGATATGAGCTGATATTATTGTACTGTGTTGGAAAGTCATATGCATCGTTAGTTTGTTATACACGTATTTTTTTTAATTTTTTGAGAGAATTATATTTTTGATGAGGTTGTTGCTTCTAAATTGTTAGTTGTGACTGAATTATTCTGGTAAGAAAGAAAGTACTATTTTTGGCGTAACAGTTCTGGAATTTTTGTTACTTGTTATTACCATAGCTAATAAAAATAGTGTCAATAAAACTATTCACCTGTTGCTAAGTGAAGTATTAAATGTAGAACATTTGTCAACATTTCAAGATTCTCAGTCTAATGAAGTATTACTTTTGAGGAGTGTTCTAAAAAATTTGTCTAGGCGCCGCCTAAATTCGAAACTTGGGCAAAATATCTTGCTTTGGTCTAGATTTTTTTTTCCCAATTCCTTAACGGTTGAATTTTTTCCTCTCTTTTGTTTTCTCTAGGCGTGCTTTATTATTTTTTTTCCTTTTTTTTTTTGAAGTCTTATATTTGACTTTAGCTTATTAATTTTTTTATTTAAAAAAAAATTGTTCATTTGACTTTAATGTTAAGTTTTTAAAAGATTTTATCTGTACAAAAATTAAAAATGATTTTATTTAAATAGTTAAATATGATTTAGTTATGGTGCTATCTACATTATGTAATTATAATTTTGAGACTCGTTATTTTGTTACAAATTCTAAAAGTATGTATGAAGTTTCTATAAAATTATCAAGTATAACTTGTCCAGTTGAAAATTGAAACTATGAAAAATATTTTAATTTTTGCATTTTGAAAACTTAATATTTTATAATTTTAGATGTTTGATATGTATTATTTTAATTATTAAGTGACTTTTAAATGATTAAAAATAAGAAAACATTTTTTTTATGCCTAAGTCTCAATTAAATTCACTTAAACTCGTAAAGCTTGAAACTTCGTCTTCATGCCTGGGCACATTTTACGTTTTTTTAAAACACTATTTTTGAGCAAGGCATCGATAGATTGTATGAAGTAACTTTTGCTCTACGAGTAGGAATGTCGTGGATATCGAGCCATTTTGAGCTATCATAGTGAAAAATTGAGGATTATAGAGCGGTGCTATTAATGAAGAGATTATTCAAGAGATAGAGAATACAAATAATATTTCAAGTCGTCGTAAAATTAAACAAGTACTTCATAAAAAATACAAAAAATGTATACCAGATTTGATGTATTCATGAGTAAGAAAATGAATTTTGACAGTTAATTTCTTTTGCTGTTCCATTGTAAAGAAAAATAATTATATCGTGTAAAGTTTGGAGACAGGATAGCTCGACATTCCAATGACACTTACCTCATTAAAAAGTTATTTTTTGTTCTTACTTTTAGATCATAAACTGCTTCAACAAAATTCCCTACCCTTACACAAAATTCCGGCGCAGGCTGAAAAACTGCTTCAACAACAGAAAATAAGTTTGTCTTGCTCATTTACTTACTTAGCTGTCTATATTCAATAATTCAATCCCAGTCACAATTAAATACGAAAAAATACAATACCTTAATTTTAAGGTTTATCATTATAGAAACATTTCTTTCTCATAAATAAAATATTTAGGCCCCTCAATGTACACACACACTGAAAGCCCACATGGAAACTGAAAAAGAAAGAGAGAAGAAAAATTACAAGAAAATAATCAAAATTGTGTGATGGATCTTCTTCCCTTGTTGTGTCCATCATTTCTTTACATGATGTGAGCCTTGGAAAATCAAAGATTCTATGAGTAATTTTCTTGAATTTAATGTTTTGCATTAAGAAACAGCAACTGTCCCTGTCCTCGCAACTTTCTTGGTGTCTGATTCCTTAGCAGAATCCGTAGCTTTTCTTACAGACGTTGATTTCTTAGATGAAGAGGGCTTCCATTTCTTCTCGTTGGCCTCATCTATCTCAATTTGTTCTTGTCTGCACTCTTGGCTGCAAAAAGGTGTGTTCCCTCTGCAAAACAAAGAGAAATCCATCAGAACTCGTCGTTCAAATATGAAAACAATAATTAAAGTAAAATGAACAATTTGATCCGTCTAAAAGTCAAATCAGTAATCAAAGGGTAAGATCGATGTAAATGAGGTAGAATTTGGCTAACCTGTACATGAAAATGTCACTGTTATGGCCCAGTGTTCTGTGGCAAAGAAAGCAAGAATCAAGAAAATGGGGCTGGTAGTGGTCATTCTCACATCCCGTGTAGTATAAGGCGGTGGAACTCATTGTTGAACGGTGGAGAGGGTGGCGGATTGTGGCGGCGATAGGGTGGCTGTTGGTGCTTTGATGCACAAATGAGAGAAGTAGAGGAGGAAGGAGGAAGGAGAAAGGAAGAGGGATGGTGGATTTATACAAAAATGGACCACCAAATACGAACTTTTTAATTAACATTATGTTGGGGAAAATTGCATTTTTAATGCCCAGACTTATTGTTCGAGTGGTAAATTGGTTTTTAATTTTTAAAAAAGTAACAAGATGGTCTTCAACTTGTAGTTGCACATTTCAGTTCAATTCTCAACATTAAGAACCACTTAAATCTTTGATAATTATTTCATGACACTCGTGAAATATATCTTAGTTTAAGTTTTTAGTGTTTGTTTGATGAAACTTTGCTAAATTTTAATGACGGGTTAAACTTTGATTTTAACCAATAATTTTATGAAATCCACATTTTTTTTTATCAATTATTCAATCACATATTTTTTCAAATTGTTATCAAAAGCTTGGTCAAACAATTATTTAGTTACGGAATTGCCTTTTGTGTTCAAATGTCATGTTAACATAAGATGTCGATAGAGTGACAAGGTTTTCGACTAAATTGGGGTGGAAATGGAAGATGATTGTTCATTTAGACATTCTCCCTTTCACTCCGATAAGAGTATTTTACTTTGTCCCCATTTGATAGAGATTTTAATTTAAGTCAAAGTTAACAATTAATCTTAACCAAATATTTTATAAGATTCATAACTTTTCAACCACACATTTCATCAACTTTTATCAAAATATATTAAAAATCTGATTTTAATCTCCACAAAACATGGGCTTTATGTTCTACAAGCCCTATTCATGCTCCTTTGTAACTATCAAGAAGAATAATTGGAGGCCCCCAGGGGCATAGGCGAGTTGGTAAGGCCTGAGGTGACATGGGGAGAAATCTTCCTGCATCGCAGATTCGAATCCTGACTTAGTTGTCGGGCCTCCGTCCCTTTAGGGTGGACGGGGCTCCGCTGGGTTAGGTTCGTGTTCTATTGACTCTCTCCTTCAGATCCCTGCCACTCGTGTATGTCACTCGATTTACAACCCGTTTGGCCGAGGGGCCTTCGGCACAGGTGGGGGGTTTGCCTTTGGGACTTTCCCCTTAACAAAAGAAGAATAATTGGAAATGTAACAAAATTTTCGAAAAAGTAAGGACCTTAAGTAAAATAATAAATTCTAACAAGGAGTACACTCATACGTTTCCATATAACAAAGGCGATTTAAGCACTTCGCTCCCTCGTGTCTTAAAGAATCTCAAATAGGTGCATGAATGGACTTATTTAATTCTTTTATAATTTCTAGATTTGTTTAATTTATTTCCACTTGAACAAAACAATGCAATCTAGTGTTGTACTTTAAATAGCAGCCTTTCACATTTCTATAAGAACATGGGAAAGTATATTTAACTATTCTTCTTTCTCGTATGTGACGACTTTAAATTATTTTTTTATCTTTCTCATTTTAATTTTAGTACGAAATAATGTTTCGTAACTTACGCTAAATTATATATTCGTGTGTGACTACGAAATTATAGGAATTAAATATATAAATGAAAACAAAATTTCTTTATTTTCAAAAGTGAACCAATGAGTTCTAGTGGCGAAGTAGTCAGTTCTGGAGTTATTTTAGTGATTTTGAAGTTTCAAACTTTTTAAATATGATCTAACCTTGTTTTTGATCCGTACTCAATTTTTTTCATTATATCTATTGGTTCGGTTCGGTTCGGTTCAGTTCAATTGTTACTACATTGTCAATTGCATATGTTTCTTCAAGCTTTTGAACTCGACCTCTTTTAAATAATAAGAATTAGAATGTGACAAGAGTCCAACTATAAACATGATGGCAAAAAAGTATTGTGGCGGAATCAACAATTTTAAAAAATTAGTGGGTACAATTGCAAAAAGCTTATTGAATAGCAAAAAACCAAAATCAAAACCACTCATCACACCCGTCAATCAAACGCCATGATTTTCCATTCTTTTGTCATTTTCCATCATCACACCTTGGAGCTGCGTAGGCACGGGACCCACACTCATAATACTAACATAATTGGGTCCCACGCCCATTAATTGAAGGAAAATTACAGTTGAGCACCCGAACTTAGAACAATGTTGCAAGCACGCCTTTAACATGTTATTTTGGCTGATACAGTCCCAACCTTTTATTTATGTACCACTTGAGTCTTTGAAATACAATTTTAACCTTTTCTTCGATTATCAATTTTTCGTAAGAAACATGATTTTATTATTATCTTTAGCTAAAAAATAATAAAAGAGACAGAAAATTGGAAATAAAAGAAAATAAAAAATCACACTTTTGTATAATTGAAGATCATTGATTGGGAGCCTAATTATTACAAATATAATAGTTTGGGGACTAAGAACACCAATATATTAGTTTGGGAACCCCATCTGTAATATTTTCTAAAATAAAAGCGAGTGCTTATAGGCTTTATTTTCTAGGTCATTGTCTCATCTGCCCGTTATCCTCGGGCAGCTAATATTCCACTGTCCCTTTTCAAAAAGAGTCGTGCCATTCGTCGAAAATGGTCGACATACAAATTGACCGATACTCTATGTGGGTGCCACTTTTTTTTTTTTTTAGTTTTTTAATCATGCGAGACCCGCCGCATGTGAAAGGTTATCAAATTTGTTGTCATTCATTTTCGATACAAATGAAAAAGTCCTTTCAAAAAAGTTGTTTGCCTGTTACACGTGGGCCATCGTTAATTGCACCAGCGAAGCAACAAATAATTACTTCCAGACGCCACGTGTCTAGCAACAAGATTGTAGGAGAGGTAGCCATGTCAACGAATCGAAACTCGAAGCTCGACTCGAACTTTTTTGGGTCTGAGCCAAACAAAAGCCCGACCAAAAAATGAGGCTCGACCTAAGCCTTCAGGTCGGGCCGAGCCAGTTCGATTTTTTTTTAGAAATACTATAGGTACATAATTTTTAACCATAATGGTTCACATAACACTCACATGGAGTGAACCCTACATTTTTGTGGGACACATCTCATGTGAGTGTTAATTGAACCATTATAAATAAAAATTATGTATCACTAGACTTATCTTTTTTTTAAAGGATGTCTGCCTTTGCAGGCAGCTAAAATAGCTGCCTTATCAATTTTATTTATTATTATTATTATTTTTTATGAGCAGGCTCGTACGGGCCACTGGCTTGAGCCGACGTCCCAAAAATGGAGCTCGGCCCGAGCCCGAGCCGCCCGAGTTTTTTTGCTTGCCTTGAGTATAAAAGGAATGGACGGTGAGCCGACGAGATTAAAGGAGTGGACGGTGAAGGTTAAATAGCGCATTGCTTAATGTTGTGTTTGGCTGCCGTACAATTTGGATGGAAAATGATTTTCTTTGTCAAAAGAAAATTTTTACATGAAAAAAAAAAAAGTGGAAAATACTTTTTTGTTTATTTTCCAAATTATTTTGGCACTTAACAAAGATTGATTAAAATTTATTTTCGTATATTACACATAATAAACATCAACTCACGAAAATTTCTTTGACTAGTAACATAATAAATCGTGATTGTATGCTACTCAAAATATGAATTATTGATCTAATATACTAATACAAACGCATAAGTCGGATACACACACACACACACACACACACACACACACACACACGTGATAAGATCGTCTATTGCGATTTCTTTTTGTTCATTTATCGTACCAAAAAAAGGTCATTAACTGTTACTACTTAGTAGCACGTAATACGTCTTTAAAGTGTAACTTTTTATCATTGTTAACGTGCGATAACTTTTTTTTTTCTTCGGAACACTTGATCATCGACTATTTCTTGTCATTTGTTTTACTCTTCCAAACATGCCCTAAATCATATTTTTAATTTTTTTTTTGGAGTAAACTATTATTCATAATGATGGTGACCACAAGGGAAGTTGGCATGGAATATGATACATATTCTTTTTTTCCCCCCCAAATAAATCATTGGTGGATGTTACTCCTTTATTAAACATTTTTTTTCCTTAATAAAAAAAAAAGTCTTCTTTAAAATGAATTAAAAGAAAAGAATAGATTAAGTTTTGGTTGAGTAGAGCATATATTTTTGTCAGAAATTAATTATAATTAATTACATGGAAAGTGGGTCATAGCCATGTTATCATGTGGCCAGCAGAGAGATTACAACTTTAAGCATGATTATGTAAGCAAATGTATTTTAAATTAATTACAGATTTCTTATTCACATAATAATATTATTTTAACTCCAAATCTTGAGTATAAAAGCAGGTGGCATTTTCTTACCAAGAAGAAGGAAAAAATAAAAAAATAAAAAATAAAATTCCCCCACCCTTTTTGCAAATATGAGTCTAGTTTGTCGATTCGACGCTCAGAAAGGCAAAAAATGTTCGTCGTGTTGAAACTCTCGATTTGCTTCGATTTTAACAATGTGTTCATTCATACATTCACATGTTAAATATACTCGATTTGGATTGAAAAATCTTTTCGATAATATATATGATAATTAAAATCATATTTGAATTAATCTCGAGACATTGAGGCAAAATTTTCCAAAGAAGGTCCGCTTTTACTCTAAAGAAGTATACCTTGGAAAAATTATATTTTTCCCACTGTAGGTTTTCTCACTGATTTCCAATATTTTGTGTTTCCAACATCCTTGCTTAATGCAAAAATGTTTTCAGTCTCAACAAGGACAAATTCGATATATTAAATTGAATAGTATTAAATTCTTTATAAACAAATTTTGTTCACTTCTTCAATTTTTTGCGTCGATAAGATTTGTCGAGCTCAAAGTTTGACTTGGGTAAAAATGATTTTTTAGTCAAAACTTTCACTAACGATCTTCTTGTAACGATTAAGCAAAGTTTCAAGCTTTATGAGCTTAAACGAGGCTTTTTCTTATTTTTAAATTATTTTAAATAATATTTAAAATAATACATATCAATATCTAAAATTATAAAATACAATATTTAATTAATAGTTCCTACCATTAGCTAATTATACAATTTTCAAATTTTCGAAATACAAAAATTAGAATATTTTTCATAATTTTAATTTTCAACTAGATAAATCATATACTTAGTAGATTTATTGAAATTTCATAATATATGCTTTTAGAGTTTGAAATAAAATAATGAGTTTCAAAATCATAATTACATAATGTACATAGCAACATAAATTAAATCTTATTTAGGTATTTAGATAAAGTCATTTTTAACTTTGATATAAATAAAATCTTTAAAAACTTGCAATTAAAGTGAAAAAAATATACGCCAAGAATAGCAAAAGATGACATTGACATCATTGGCGAACCCACACAGGGGCCTACAGGGGCACATACCCCTGAAGATTTTAAGTTTTTTTTTATTAAAAAAAAAAAAAAAAAACTAAAACCAAGACAGAAGCCCTGCCCCGCAACCGTGAGTCCCTCTCCCTCTTCTCTTCTAGTTTCTCTCCCTTCTCCCCTCCCGCCTCCAGTAATCCCGTTTCTCCTCTCCCTCTCAAAAAAGTTAAATTGTGCCCCATAGTTTCGAAAGTTTGCGTCTGCCCCTGATTGACATGTCTGATTTAGGGTAGCCTAACCAAACATTTGCTTCTTGTAGAAGAGCTAATGAAGAAAGCTAGCTTAATTTTTTTTTGAAAAATAATTTTTAAATTGAAAGTGTTTTTCAAGGAAATTACATTGAACCAACTTCCTCTAAAAACTCTTCTGATTAGAAGAAACACATTTATAAAAGCCAAACATGTCCAAAAGCAACTTTTGGGTCTCAAAAGCCAAACATGTTTCAACTTAAATTGTTACACTGCAAAATCGTGTTCAACAAATAGGAGGTAGAATGCAAAATCTTTCACAGAATAAAAAGTTAATGTTCATGAAACAAAGATATCTTCGAACCTGCAAGGCTGCAATATGCTAATAATGTTCTACTCAACTACCGCCAGCAAGTCCCCCGCTCTGCAGAAACAATGGCGTCCCTCAGTTCCCAAATCGACCTGATAAAGGACGCGCATTAAATTTTTGGACATATAACATGAACCCAAATAACTCTATAACACGTGCATTATCTTGCCGAGAAGAATTAGAAATTTTAGATATTTTACAGGGGTGGAAATCACATGAACAGGCATTCCCAATACTTTCTCTGCTATGGCACGCTAACATATTTGATCCCAATAGTAGTATCGAAGTCTGTTTTAAAGCAGAGGGGGTTCTTGAAGGAAGGACTCGACTCACATCAGAAATCTTAGAATGTCAAGTTTGCTTGAAGAATTGGGAAGACCCCCCCAATGTTCAGAATGCATGATAAGGAGATTGTTGTCATTGATGACTTCAACAACCTCAAAATTGAAGACAACTAATATTTGATGAAATATGTGCACGTGTCGTGCCAAAACAGAACCATGGTTTGTGCTTTGTCCACCAAAAAGCCAGTTGTGCATTGTCGCCTCTTCCCAAGATAGACAAATTTTTACTATTTCCCAAATACCCCTCGATAAAACAATATCCTCAAATCATATAGTACCCACTAACAAAAATCCATTACAACCCCTCTTTCCAACGCAAACAGAAGGGAGATAGAACAATAACATGTGATCAACAAAATGTTGGTTCGAGTGCGAATACCGTTTGGATCAAAATTGGAGAAAATTATCACAATATATTATCTCTTCATAGAACTAAAGCCAAAGAATGTCACTTCTGGCTGCTGATTTAGTAAGGAGCAAAGTAACCTAATGCTAATTTATTTGAAATTGCTCTCTTAGACCCTCAAACATTAACAAAACATAAACTAGACCATCAATAACACACAGCATCATTTAGACTCTAATGAGATAAAGTATTATAATTAAATAAGTAAACTAATAACATAAAGCTGTGCATATTTAAGTTTAGTACTGCATCACTTTCCCCTTCCTCCAATATTTCACTATAAGACAATCTCCTTTAACATTGGTAGTCTATAGCATGCACCAGATACAAATGAGAGGATTCAGATAGTCAACAAATTTGATGCACTCAAAATCAGTAGCACATTCACATTTAAGAAATATAATAGGTCATCTGAACATACCTCGTAAGCATTTACGTCTGAAAAAAGAACCTGCAAAAGATGGATTCCATGTATTTAGAACAACAGTGGGGAGAACAAAACATTTTAATTGACCTTTCTTTTAAAAAATAAACATGGTAGCTTGAAGTGATTGAATAAGTTGAGTTATCAAAATGTTTATATATCAGAACTTCTGAAAATCCTACCTTTTTTCCAGCCTCAACTTCCCCAACCTCAGAACCAATAGAAAGTACCTGAAAAAGAACAAATTAATATAGAAAACATGAAAAAAGAAGATATAGATGTCAGCACATGTATTCCTGAAAGGGAGCAATTGTCCTTGTTTACTCACCTCTCCCATCAGGTACCGCTCAAATTTAACTGCAGATTTAGGTAGCAAAACTCCACCAGCTGATTTCTGCATTAAGATTATTCCATTTATCAGATGGCAATGACAGCCTAAAATAATGCATGCAAACACGGGCAATTTTTGGTCTCTGCACACTCTATGTAATAATTGCAGATGCTCCAACACGCAAATTTGATAGAACAATAGAACACAAGCAACATAAAAGTATTTTACTATACTTCGTGTTACCCTACCCGCAGAATGGAAGAATGAAAGTAATCCCCAATTTTCAGATCAGGAATCTGTAAACCTTCGTATGTTCATTAAAAATGGTCACATCATCTTTTCTCAACGAAATTCTTCTTGTTTAAGAATACACTTCCCACCACCCCAATTTATTCATCAAGATCTCAATAAAAAAGGAGAATGCAAACATCAAGTCACATTTTATAATCTTACATGTTTCCTGGTTAGGATAATCTAAGTACCATGGAAACAAGAACTTAAAATGCAACATAATATGCATGACCTTCTCAAAAAAGTAGGACACAAAATGCTAAAGAAATTTTTATAAAACATATTCTTTATATTTATAACATAATTATTCCCATGTTGAAGCTAATGAAAGATATTTAGCATCAGTGAAAGATTTAGCATATAATAAGGGTCAAATTAAAATTTAAATTCAGAGCATTTTGCAATCATGAAAAATTATGTTCAGCTAAAAAACAAAAATTCTCTACTCCATGTTCTCGTATTACTTTGTCTCGACTCCAATTACATCATGATTTTGCCTCAATTTTCAACGTCAGTTGAATATTGATCTCTCCTTCAAGCGAGATACAGTGCAGAAGTTCTTTGCCTACACACTATCAGCTCATGCACTAGATTGATTATCAATTATACCTTATAAGGTTCTATAATTCTATTATCATCCAAACCAAACATCTTTAACCATCCGAAAGTTTCAAATTTCTCATCACATTCACACGAATAGAAGTAAAAAATAGCATAGTCTCTTGAAAGTAACTGATACAAAAATTTCATTAGAGGACTATGTTATTAGTAATCAAAAAGCATATCATCTCGTCCTATCATACTCCATACTCAACTTTCACAAGTTATAAAATTTCAAACCATAAGCACGTGGTTTTAACAGGAATACCTCAGGTAGTTCCTCTAGTCGAATCAAAACTCTATCAGCCTGAGGGACAACCTATATTATATACAAAAAAAAATAAAAAAGGGGATTTCATTTTATTTTTAAATGTGAAAAATTCCAATACACAAACACAATGCAAAGGAATGTGTTCAGAAAAAACCTTGGTGGGTTCATATTTCTTTGCAATGGCATTGATTCTTAAGAAGCTTCTTTGAAGACCTGTCAGTCGGAACATAGAGAAAAAAGTCAGTAAAACAACATGGACTAAAATCTGAAAATTAAGAAATCCATCCACAGAAATGATAATTAAAAAGTTTTTCAAGAAAAATTACCAGAGGGTCTTCCAATGGAGAGAGATGGAAGGTCGGCTCTGTGAGAAGTGAAAGGTTTTGCGAGTGCAAGGAAGGAGGACGCCATGGATAAGAATGGAAGGGTAGACTTGTGCAATGGGGTGTTGTACTCTATTACAAAATTGGAGTTTCTGTACGCTCGTCAGTATACATAGGGTGCGGCCCGTGTGGGTTCATTTAACTCAACGGGGTTCTAGAGAGTTCTAGGATTTGTAAATGGGACTCAATTCTTATTAAGGTAAAAGTTTGGGACCTCTATCCAAATTTTAAAATACCTTATGATGTGGCCAGTTATGGAGCCATCTCGAGCACGAGGACTTCCATGTGCCCCTTTCTCGAATGAGTGACCTTAGTCTTCGGGCATGTACGGTCCTCGAGATAGCTCGAGGATTGCCTTTATGGGTTGCCTAAAAAACACATTAGCACTCCTTGGGATGGTAGTGCTTGGAAAATTTACTTGATCAACGTTAAAACACTCTGTGATCAAGTGTCACTAGTTCTCATCCATAAAGAATCCTAACCCCATCCAATTGCCGTTCACTAATTCTAGGTCAACAAGGAGCCTTTTTGTGCAGGTACTTTAGGTAGGGAAGGAGACTTCTATACAACATTATTTCCTAAAATAAGGAGATGAGTCCTTCTAAAACACCACTACCTACCTCTACAAATACAACATTTTCATCCATTATTCAGGTACGTCTTTATACATACACTCATCACATATTTTCTCTCAAATTCATCTTTCTGACTTAAGTATCGAAGGGGCGACGAGTACACACCTCGACGCCTTTATTTCAGATACCAGAAGATCTTGTTCATGCTCATTCTCAGTCGTCAAGCTCGAATTTCAACGGGTGTGATTTTTGGTAGCATCATTGGCGCCGTCTGTAGGAAACGCTACCAAAAGTCATGGTGAATACGCGTTTAGGTCTTCCTCTTGCAAGCACATCCGCTCCAAACCCGCCTAACCCACCTAACTCGACCCAAATCGACCGGTTTGGGTCGATTTTTAGTTTTTTTTGGTGGGTTTCGGGTATATAGGTGATTATTTGGGTCGGGTTGTGGGTCACCGAAAAAACCCGGCACAACCCACCCAACCTGACCCGCCTATATTAAAAAAAAAAAAAAGAAACCCGACATATAAAAAGAGAAAAAAAGCCCTAAACTCACACAAATCACACAATCTCTCTCGTCTTCATTCTTCACGCTGCAGCCCTAACGCCAAAAGCAACTTTTGCTCCCATCATTTTCTCTCAAATCGTCGACGGCGATCTTCGTTTTTGCTTGCCGATCGTCGTTTTGTCCACACTGCATATCATGGGACCCCATTCTTCAACTTTTCTGCCACCACTTCCACCGGATACTACCACCACTGACCTCTCCATACTGTCCTCTACAACCATCAACCAACAATATGTCCAAATAGCATTATATTCAGCATAAATTACATCCCAAAATTTGAATCATCGTTAATCTGCTTTTGCCGGAATATCCTCCTCCGGTGACGGTCATGGTCGCGGACCACCAACAATCAATTTCCCATCCTTAGATGTCCCCAACCATGGCTCCAATTCAATCTAAACAACACTTAACAGCCACGAATTAAATTCAGAAAGAATAACAGTCGCGCAGGCTGCGAAGTTGGTCCGAAAATTTGATGATGTTTCAGTAATTATTGCCCCAAATTCGACTACTACAAATGCAATTGAGGGTCTGAAGAATGTGGGTAATCATTCAATTGTTTCAATTGGCACTTCAAATTCAGATTTCAATTCGGCACAGGTTCATCCACGTGAACTCCTTGTTTCAGCTCCAATTGATGAATCTCTTGATGTTATTGCTACAAATTCGTGTTGCAAATGGAGAGCCACTTCCCCTGAGTCAAACACAGGTTCCAAAAGTTTTATCTTCTTTTCTGTCCTTTTTATGAATTTTTATCTGTCTAGTTTCCATTGTGGATCTTGATAATGTTTGAGACTCAGCTTGAACATATTTATAGAATTACAGAGAAAAAATGACTTAGGAGATCTCAAATTAGATAGAGTAATTGAAGAACATTTAGTATATTGTTTTGTTAGAGTTCTGGTTATAGGCCAGCCTGGATTATAAATTTTTTTGCTAATATTATAAAATGTTCTAGTATAGTATATATTCAGAATTACCATCAAACCGATAAACCCAACCCAACCCGACCGAACTTGATTGAGTTGGGTTGGGTTGGGTTGGAATACGTAATTGGGTAGGGTTGAATTGATTTTATACCAAACCAAACATGTTGGGTTGGGTTTGGGTTGAGTAAAAACCCGACCCGACCCACGCCCAACCCTACTCCAAACCAATCACCCGCTACGAATCCTTCAATTCACCAAGAAGGGTCACCAGGAATGCCGGATCCTCCACCCGCAATGGTCACCACTGGAGCATTCGAAGAACTTCGTTAACAAGTTGCAACCCTGAGTCAGCTACTCAGTCAATGAAGCATTCCCCAAGTTCTAGCACCAGTGCATGAACATACACCGGCATCGAAAGGAGGTGTCTGGCTTATGCTCGAGTTCGGGACACCCGTGATGCCCACGGCGATGGTGGATTCGGGGTCTCGGGCATACCCCCACATGCCTCGGCCTCGAGATTGGTAACCATGGACTCAGGAGAACTCGCTCGGATCATACAAGACGGAATTGCTGCAGGACTACAACAGAATACCAAGGGAGCGACGGGGTTCATCCCTAACATTTCGTTCACGCCAGAAGTTCTTTCATATCCCTTTCTGGATAGGTTCAAGTTCCCCGCATGAAGGAGTATGATGGGACCATCGACCCCATCAACCATCTTAATGTGTACACAGACGTCATGAACCTACAGGTTGCGCCAGACCAAGTAATGTGCAATGCCTTTCCTCAAACAATGACCAACGCTGCCAGGGATTGGTTCGCCACATTGGAGCCCAATTCTATATCGTTATTATTTGACCTTGCTGATAAGTTATCAGCCTTTTTTACAAGTAGTAAGCGCATCAGGAAGATAGCAGCCACCCTCATGCAGCTCCGCCAAGGGCCTAATGAGACCTTATGTAACTTTATCACGAGATTCAACAAGGAGAGGTTACAGATACCCGATCTTCACATCACAGCAACGGTTTCGGCCTTAACATACGCAGTAAAGAGTGAGGCCTTCAGAATGTCATTATCTAAGACACCTTGGAAGTCAGTTACGGAGCTCTTGACCTGAGGTGAAAAATATATCAACATGGAGGAGGCAATGAAGGCTACCCTGAGCTCTGAAAAATCCCAACTTAAGAGGTCACACGAGCCTAGCTTGCGACAAGATCATGCTCAGGGTAAGCAGAAACAGGAATGACCACCTTGACCGTTTACTCGTTTGAACAATTCCAAGTCCAATATACTGATGGAGATCAGAGATATGAATGAACTTAAATGACCTCCTAGGTTGCTCTCCCCTGGTGACTAGAGATAAAAGCAAGTATTGTGACTTTCACAATGATCATTGGCACACAACGGAGGAATGTATAATGTTAGAGCGAGAGATCGATGCATTGATTAAGAGGGGGTTTTCGAAGACATACGTCGGGAATGGCAAGCGTCCAAGGAATGATGACAATAAGGGTAGGACCTCGGGCTCAGGAGGAGGTAACAAGCCCACCGCCTGCACGATCAATATTATAGTTGGAGGAATAACATCGGGAGAAGACTCGACCAGAGGGAGAAAGCAATATGCCCGACAGTATGGATCGGCCCAGGAGATCGCTATTTCCAACACAGAAGACATTACCTTCGGGACAAGGGATCTGGAAGGTATAACCTTTCCTCATGATGATGTCTTGGTCGTATCCGCCATAATAGCCAACTTTGAAGTTAGAAGGATAGTGGTGGACAATGGGAGTCCAGCCAACGTATTGTCCCATGATGCCTATGTGAGGATGGGGATTTTTACTAGCCAACTCAAGATGGTCAAGACCTCGCTCCAAGGATTTGGGGGTAGAACAATCATACCGGAAGGAATTGTTGACCTTCCACTAACTTTGGGCTCAGACCAAAAACAGGTGACAGAGATCACACCTTTCTATGTTGTCCGGATGCCCGTACCCTACAACGCCATTCTGGGAAGACCACTATTCAACAAGATCAGGGCCATTGTGTCCACCTTTCACCTCGCTATGAAATTTCTAACGAGTCATGGCATAGGGGTTGTGCGTGGAGATCAAACAAGGGCGATGAAGTGTTATATCTCAAGTATTCAGGGTTTGAGCACTGTCGTCATGTAACTAGCCACCACTGAGCTTCAGCTTGAGCATCATGATAGACTTGCTCCAGTGGAGGATTTGATAGAGGTCGAGCTCGAGCATGGTAAGAAGGTAACCATTGGTCGGGATCTTGACGCCGCTCTCAGGAATGAACTCGTCAAGTGTTTGTCCCGCAACATTGTTGTATTCGCCTGGAAGGTGGAGGACATGCCAGGGATAGACCCCGATGTCGTGGTCCATAGACTGAACGTAAAGATTGATGCTCGGTCAGTAAAGCAAAGGAAGAGGCAATTTATGCTGGAAAGACGGGAGGTAATACATGAGGAGATCAACAAACTCGTTAATTCTCAGTTCATTAGGGAAGTCCAATATCCAGATTGGCTTGCCAACGTCATTCTTGTCAAGAAGGCTAATGGCAAGTGGAGGGTATGTATTGATTTCACAGACCTCAACAAGGCATGCCCAAAAGACAGTTATCCTTTACCTCGAATCAACAATTTGGTGGACAACACCTCGGGTCACAAGTCGTATAGCTTCCTTATGGCTGAAGAAGATCAAGAAAAGACGCCATTCAAGTTGACTCTGACATCTACTGTTACAAGGTCATGCCTTTTGGTTTGAAGAATGCAGGAGCAACATATCAGAGACTCATTAACAAAATCTTTGCTGACCTGATTGGGAAGAACATTGAGGCCTATGTCGAGACATGGTGGTCAAAAGTAAGCAAGAAAATGAGCACATCGACTACCTAGAGGAAGTGTTTTCTACTCTCCGAAAATATAAAATGAAGTTAAACCTAGCCAAGTGTGCTTTTGGAGTGGCATTAGGGAAGTTCTTGGGTTTCATGATCACGCACAGGGGGATTGAGGTAAATTCAGAAAAAAAAAATAGGCCTTAATATCCATGGAATCGCCTAGGAATAAGAAAGAGGTTCAAAAATTGACAAGTCGGGTCACGTCCTTAAATAGGTTCATATCTAGAGCAACAGATAGGTGTTTTCCCTTCTTCAAAGTTCTAAGAGGCAATCGGAGTTTCAATTGGAATGAGGAGTGTGAAAGAGCCCTCCGGGAGCTCAAGCAGACAATGGCTACTCCTCCGGTCCTTACAAAGCCCGAGCCTGGAGACACGTTATACTTGTACCTAGCTGTATCTCAAAATACAGTGAGTGGAGTGTTGGTGAAAGAGGTAAAGAAGGCTCAACAACCCACTTATTATGTGAGCAAGGTATTGTTGGACGCAGAGACAAGGTACATGTTGGCAGAACAACTTGCCCTGGTACTGGTTTGGCAGCTTGAAAGCTATGTCAATATTTTCAGTCACACCCCATTGTAGTGCTCACAGATCAGCCACTCAGACAGATACTTCAAAAGTCAGATGTTTCAGGAAGATTGTTGAAGTGGGCAATTGAACTTGGTGAATTTGATATAGAGTTCAAATCTCAACCTTCCATCAAAGGGCAAGTCCTAGCAGATTTTATCGCAGAGCTCACCCGGAGGCCAGGGGACAGCCTGACCACCATGGGGATGTTTGGGAAATATTTATTGATGGAGCATCCAACTCTCGGGCTCGGGTGCAGGGGTCATTATAAGCAGTCCGAAAAAATTAATCGAAATTCAATATGTACTCAAATTCGAATTTGAAACTACCAACAATGAGGCGGAATATGAGGCTATGGTCATTACTCTTGAACTTTCTAATAGCTTGGGGATTGAACACGTCAAACTCTTTAGTGATTCATAACTTGTGATAGGACAGACTGAAGGAGCATTCGAAAGGAATGACGTTTGAAAGTACATGATCTACGAAG
>CAIGRS010233512.1:0-13865 GCA_903798395.1 Fraxinus floribunda | reverse complement strand
AACATTGAATTTCAGTACTATTTGGTACTTAAAATCGTTGTTTTCAATTCTCTTAGTTAAAAAAAAAAAAAATTCGGGGGCTCCGCTCCCGAACCCCAAGGAGGGGGCCCGCCCCCCTCCACCCCTCGTACTTTTGCCCCTCCCAACTAAAAATTCTGGTTATGTCCATGAGTGGCCTGATCCTACATAAATTGTATTGTTGTTAAAAACGGAGATGATATCGAACTAATCCAATAACAAATTATTGGAGAAAATAAGATATTATAGCCATAATATGAAGTAATTGATCACAAAAATACAAGAATAAAATAATTTGCAGAGAATGAAGATTTTATTATAATACGGAGAAATAATACAAAGATTTTGTATTTACAATGTTTCTAATTTCTTACTAAATCATAACGAATAGTAAACTATATATAAATAACGAATAAGGAACGTCCAAACCATAATAACAAAGTTGTAGTTGAAGTATAATGCAAGAAAACATTAAAAAGTGTATAGTAGACAGAATAGAAAAAAAAAGTATTGTAGCGCAGAGGTGTCGACTTACTGTTTTAATGTACAGCTATCGGAGCTTAGGCGCCCAGTCTCTGACCCAAACAATTTCCAAATATCTTTTTCTTCATTCCAAAGTCTCCTTCAAGTTGAACACAAATTCCAACTCTTAGTTTGGCTCTAAGTAGAACTTTAACTAGAATTCGTCGAATAAATTTGAATATGATTAAAAAATAACATCCTATATAGAATTCTTGTTGATATGCACTTTAATTAGAATAGGCAATTATTTTCAATAAAGAATTCGGATCACACCCAAATTCTAACACGCATCGTTGACAATTTTCCTTGCTTTGAGAATTTTACACATATTAAGACACGCCTTAAATCAAAGGAAGTAATTCAGTGTTTGTGGACTCTATATTTCAATAAAATTAAAATTTCTAGTTTTTATTTAATCCATATTTGGTGATAAAATTTTAATAAAACTTGATGAAATATATTATGTGTGGTGGAAAAGTCGTGATTTTCGTAAATTATATGATTAAAATTAATTATCACATTTGATTTAGATTAAAATCTGATCTTTAGTCCCTACCAAACAAGAACTTAACAAACGTGTCTCAAACTTTACTTTATGCATTCGTGAACCACATCAAATTGATTTGGACTCCAGCGTATCGTGGGAATGTTTGATAATTTAAAATGATTGACGAAAAATAATATTTTATTTATTATATTTTTTTGTACATAAAAAGTAAGATAACATCATATTGAATTATAAATAATACATTTTTCATAGTTAATTTTATTAATCGAAAAATAAATCATGATAAGTTTTATGTTTATTTGCTCGTCAATTGGCACTGACTTGACTTGTATTTAAAACGTGAAGCATAAGCCTAAAGTTGAATTACACGCGTTCAAATTAAGAAAGAAAATAAGTTACATTGAATATCAACAAAACAAGTAAAGAAAAGTCATTTCATCTTCACACTCGTTGAAATGGAATGCGACAATGAATAAAGCAGTTCACTGGGTGATGATCAAAACTTAATTTTTTTAAAAAAAAATTGTACTTTCATACGAATTTATCAAGATCGAAAGAGGAAAAATATGAAAAATTAAGAAATTGACAAAGTATTAGATCTGCTAGTCAGTGGCGAATCCAAAATTTTAAATGAGCACGGGTGGCCGTTGACTGTCGGGTGCAATAAAATATTTAAAAATAAATATAACAATTATTTTGTTGAAACTAAACATATACAATTCTGTTATATATATCAGCAATATTAATCAAATGATATAGTGACCAAATTTTGTATAATTCAAAAGAATAACACATGTTCAAATATTTTTTATTGCATTAAAATTGCTAAAACTTAACATATATAATAGAGGGTGTTTGCTAGAGATTAAAATCAGATTAAAATTGAAAATATAGTCGTTATTGTTGACTTTTATTAGACGGGTGGGACCAATAACGACCATATTTTCAGTTTTAATCGGATTTTACCTTGAAATATTCCAATGAGAAGGAGTCATGTCGGCTTTTAGAGGGTGTTTGATAGATATTAAGGGTGTGTTTGATTGCTTGTGATTTTTATTAGACGGGTGGACCAATAACGATCATATTTTCAATTTTAATTGAATTTTAAGTCGTATCAAACAGGCTCATAATTTTGTTACATTTAGTGTCAAAATTGAACAAATACCATGATGATCAAACTTTCAATAATTTTTTTTTTAAAAAAAAGCGCAATGGTTCAAATTCCTTGCCTATTACATTTGTTTTAATTAAAATAAATAAATAAATATAAATATTTTATATATTCTCAATAAAAAAATTAATAAATTGTTCCGACGGATCCATCACGCATGGCCGCTGGTGCTGAATCCACCACTTCTACTAGTCGTTGTTTAAATGCTTCATATTACCTCTAATAAACGCCCTTTGGGTATGTGATTTTCCTTAAAACATTTATGCTTGGAAAAATGAAAGAGTCAAACTGGCTGTTAAAAAAAAATAAAAATAAAAAAAATTAGTAAAGTTTATTAATAATGAGTTGAATTTGGACTCTAGCCTAGATGAACCGTTGGCTTCTAGTATCTACCTAATAAGCTTCTACCTATTTAAGCCTCTCTCTGTAAAGATTTATAAATGGTTTAACCTTAAAAAGAATGGCAGTGAGTCCTTCTAAATATGTAGATAATAATGAATAGTAACTATAAAATGTATAATTGTAATTAATATTTGACTTTAATCGAATTTATAAACTGTTCTAAATATGTAGATAATAATGAATAGTAACTAGAAATATAAATGTATAATTGTAATTAATATTGACTTTGATTGAATTTAGAAACTATTTATAAATCGTGAATCCAAAAGAATGCTAAATGAACTAATTTGAATAGTAGATTAAATGCATCAACTTCAAGCATATTTGAGATGACTTATTTCATACTTGTAATTATGAGAGAGGAGAAGCGTCCCCCCAAACTTTCTCTATCATGCTTATAAATATGTTGAAATTAATTGACGATTGAACGCAGCAAGTACAAGTTCAATTAATTGTTTTCTCACAGTTAACAAACTTATTTTTAGTACAATTAACAAATTTGTAACCTCTTATCTTTTAATATGATAAATTCACAAATTACTTGTTGTTTAGGCTACGTTAACCTTTGTTATTGTTATTTCAAAACTACATCTTATGTGTTGATGCTTAACATCGATGATAACAACTATTGCATCAAATTTAGAAACTTTCATTAGAAAAATATTAAATTATTGATATGACATCTTAAATAATTGATTTAGCCACACTCTCACGACATTAATTTCCAACACATTTCTCTCTACTTTTACTATATTTACGGGGTTTTATTTTCTTATCTTTATGGATCAAAACCTAGCAAAAGACCGTTCTTATGTATTAGATTCCAAGACCTCTAACGTCTATGCAAGTTGGATTCCTACACATTTGGACAAATCGTAGTCACACGTGACCTTCTTCGGGAGGGGTGAAGTCAGCCGCGTGTACTCCGACAGTCAAGTCAATTGGTGAAGTAGCTTTGAGTGTGGGAGAGTTTTAAACTTGAGTCTCCAATGTAGAAATGGGGGTTGACTTTAGAGTGGAAAACTAAATGTGTGTGGCAATAATATAGTTTTGAGACTAAACTTGCATTATCTTTGAATTGCACTAAGTGTGAGTTTTTATAATTGGACAAAATGAATGGGGTCCGCTGGATGATAGTGCACGTGACCTCATCCTAACGACTCCCCCTTCTTGTCATATACACCAATCAATCATAGTTTTAAATGCTAATACTACTTTTGTATCCATAAAGTCTAGCCTGAACTTTAGACTTGACCAAATAGGATGGCGGCAACGGTGGCAGTCAGTTGTCTTGTCAACTCACATGGCGTGAGTCTATTCAAGATCTCATCCCCGCCTCGTCCTTGGCTGGCTCTTGCAATGAGGTCTATGTGTAATGAGGTCGGTCCAGCTTTTCTATGTCAGAGAAAACGGGTCGTTCACACTTGAAGCGGTTCGCCTACGTATAACTGGGTCGTCCTATGCTAGCGTATAAGGCGTGGGCCCTCGAGCTGTCCACCACGTAGGCTAATTGGGCCCATGCGTGCGTCCTAGTTTTTCAAGGTGTAACAACAGTCCATACAGTCTAGGTATGATTATTCATATAAGGCATGGACTTTTAAGTTTTGCAGAAAAACTTGGAGCGGATGTTGAGCCTCTTTGATATTTGAAGCATGCGATAAGGCTGAATGATTCGAAGCGAGGCCCTTAGAGCAGGCATCGAGCCTCTTAGATAATTGAAACCTGTGATAAGGCTAAATGATTCAAGGCGAGGCCCTTGGAGCGGCGTTGAGCCTCTTTAATAATTGGAGCTTGTGATAAGGCAAATGACTCGAGGTGAGGCCCTTGGGTGCCCTGCTCTAATGATTTGAAAGATACATTGATTTCCAATAAAAAACAGCAGTGGTAGGGTTTTCAAGGTTCGTATTGCGTGCACATTTAATGTACAATGATGATGGCTTGTTACGATTAAGAGAGGCTCACGCGATTCCATAGGGTGTGCAACCCACGGCTTCATCTAGGCCCTTTTGCAAATAGTACTTAATCTCATCACCATCAGTTGGATTCGAATGATTAATGCAGAGGCTCATCGTACTCAACCTTGAGCGAAATGATGAGCCTGTCATAATTGTTTTAACTGGACTAACATGTTGGCTCGCCACATTTCATCTTGAATAATATATAAACTCTTCATGACTAACTAAGTTGAATTAACAACATATGAGCTCGTCATGTTGAAAAATAGTTGTTTGAACAAAATAATATGAGTTTGTCATAATTATTTAAGTTTAATTAACACATGAGCTCGTCATAGTCAGTTTTGAACAAAATAATATGAGCTTGTCATAATTATTTTAAGTTGAATTAACAACATATGAGCTTGTCATAGTTGGTTTTGAACAAATAATATGAGATCGTCATAATCATTTCAAGTTGAATTAACAGTACTTGAGCATGTCATAGTCGGTTTTGAACAAAATAATATGAACTTATCATAATTATTTTAAGTTGAGTTAACAACATATGAGCTTGTCATAGTCGGTTTTGAAAAAATAATATGAACCTGTCCTAATTATTTTAAGTTGAATTAACAACATATGAGCTCGTCATAGTTGGTTTTGAACAAATAACATGAGCTCGTCATAGTTGGTTTTGAACAAATAATATGAGCTTGTCATAATTATTTTAAGTTGAATTAACAACATATGAGCTCGTCATAGTCGGTTTTGAACAAAATGATATGGGCTTGTCGTAATTATTTTAAATTGAATTAACAACATATGAGTTCGTCATTGTTGAAAAAGGGTTGTTGAATCGACATCTGCATTAGTTAAAAAAACGTACATAAGCGATAATCACAACCTTACTGATAATACATTCTCAATGTTCCACATTTCAGGGGTGGGGCTACATCTTTCCATCCAAGCTTTCAATTAAGAAGGTCCCTGGCCTGACGTTGCATGGTATATGGTATGGGCCTCCCAGTTTGGGCCTAACATGCCAATGCTAGGTTCTTTGGAAGACCGAAAAACTCTAATGAGTACAAGATCACCTCTTCTGAATGATTTCTTCTTGACCTTGGCATTGTAGTATCTCGCCAATTTTCTTTAATAGGAGGCAAGCTTTATTTGAGAATCATCTCTCTTTTTTTTCAAGGAAATCAAGCGTCCGCCGCCTTATCTCATCATTAGATATTTCATTGAAGTACAGGCGGCGAAGTGAAGGAATACCCACTTCAACCGGGCTCATGACTTCGGTCCCATATGCCATGGAGAATGGGGTTTCTCTTGTCGCGGTTCGACTGGTGGTGTGGATTGCCCACAACACATGGGAAAGCTCGTCCACCCACGTCCCTTTCGATGCATCAAGCTCCTTTTTTCTAGAGGTGCTTGATGGTTTTGTTAAATGCCTCAACCTGACCATTTGCCTGGGGATGATAGGGAGATGAGAAATGCTCTTGATACCCAATTCATCGCATAAGTTTCTAAGCCTCTTGTTGTCGAACTTTCGTCCATTGTCCGTTACAAGTGAGTAGGGAATCCTGAATCGACACATGATGTATTTCCAGATGAATTTGGAAGTATTTGCCTCAGTTATTTTTGCTAACGGTTCCACCTCGACCCACTTAATGAAGTAATCAATGGTGCCGATTACATAGCTGGCACTTCCCTTCCGTTTTGGCATGAGGGCTATCAGATCAACCACCCACTTGGCGAATGGTTAGGGACTGGATACTACGGCTAGTTCTTGCTATGGTTGTTTTTGAATGGAGGAGAAATGCTGACATTTATCGCACTTTCTCACGAATTGCACTGCATCTCTTTTTAAGGTTGGTCAGTAGTATCTTGTCTTAGCACTTTATGAGCCAGTGTTGGGACTCCAATGTGGCTGCCACAAATTTCCTCATGGATATCCTGTAGGACATCATTAGCTTCTTCCCCTCCAGTACATCGTAAGAGTGGGGATGAAAAAGCCTCTTTTGTACAGTAATTCGTCTTGGAGCACATAGTGAGTAGCCCAACATCTAAGTTTGTAGGCTTCTTCGTTATTCTCCGGCAACGTGTGATCTTTGAGGTAATCTATTATAGATTGCATCCATTGTGGGGTTTCCTCAATCCACATTACCTCTTTTACTTTGATGGTAGAGGACTTAGGTATGTATTCAACAGGTACAATCTTAAGCAGCTCTGAGTTTTTGCAGCTGGCTAATTTTGATAAGGCATCCGCATACAGATCTTTGTTCCTGGTATCTGGATCAGCTCAAATTTCTTAAAGTAAGAGAGCATGTCCAAAACCTTCTTCAGGTATGCTGCCATGCCTTTATCTTTAGCTGTAAAGATACCGTTGACTTGACTAACCACCACCTGTGAGTCGCTACAAACTGCTAGGTTCTTAACTTGCATTTCTTTGGACAATCTGAGGCCAGCTAAAAGAGCATCGTACTCAGCTGCGTTGTTGGAGGCCTTGAAACCAAACCTCACCGCACAATTATACTTGTGGCCTTATAGACTTTCCAGCAATATACCAACCCCAGAGATCATTTCTCCAGAAGACCCATCAACAAACAACTTCCAAGCTGGGTGGTCTGTCGGTTCCATCACCACATTGATGCCCGTTGCCTCAGTAAATTCCGTTTCGAAGTCTGCTACTGCCTCTCCCTTCATCGAGTTTCTTGGTTGATATAAGATGTCGAATTCTCTTAACTCCACAACCCATTTCATTAGCCATCTTGAAGCATCCGATTTTCGAAGCACCTATTTAAGGGGAAGGCTGGTCAATATGTGTATGTTGTGGGCCTGAAAGTAGGGCATCAGTTTTCTAGAGGCTATCATAAGAGATAAAGCAATTTTCTCCATATCCGTATAACGTGATTCAGCTGGTAGTAGGGCCTTGCTCACGTAGCAAACGGGTAGTTGCATGCCGCTTTCTTCCCTTACCAGCACTGAACTTACCGCTTCTGCACTTACGGCCAAATATAGGAGCATCGCTTCTCCTTCTTTAGGCTTTGAGAAGATGGGGGCTTGCCCGAAGTTCTTCTTCAGCTCTTGGAAAGCCTCGTCGCACTCCTCATTCCACCGAAACTTTTTCCCTCCCTTCAGAAATTTAAATAACGGGAGACACCTATCGATTGCCTTGTAGATGAAGCGGTTTAGCGCTGTTAGATGACCTATCAAACATTGTAGTTCCTCGATATTGCTGGGGGATTTCATATCCATCAGAGCCTTAAATTTTTCAAAGTTTGCTTCAATGCCTCGCTGGTTGACCATGTAACCCAAGAATTTCCCTAAAGTAACACCAAAAGCACATTCAGGTGTTCGTCGTGGTTTGCAATCTCGAGCATTTTCACTAGCATGCCGTCAACGTACACTTCCATCGTTTTGCCTTTGAGATTAGCAAATATCTTATTAACTAGATGCTGATAAGTAGCCTCAACATTTTTCAGACTAAAAGGCATCACTTTGTAACAATAAATGCCTCTATTAGCGATGAATGAGGTGTTCTCCTCATCAACCGGATACATGGGGATTTGATTATACCCTAAATATGCATCCATGAAGCCCAAGAGTTTATGACCAACAGTGGAGTCGACTATCTGGTTGATCCTTGAAAGTGAAAAACTATCTTTTGGGCATGCTTGGTTGAGGTTGGAAAAATCAATGCAAACTCTCCATTTGCCGTTAGGCTTCTTTACAAAGATTGGGTTAGAGATCCATCTTGGGTATACTCTCTCCCTGACGAACCCGTTGGATACAAGTCTTTGTACTTCTTTTAGGGCCCCGTATTTTTTCGTGTTTAAGGCTCTCCTTTTTTGCTTGTGAGGGGGTAAACTTAGGATCAACTTTAAGATGGTGGGAGCTAACCTTGGGGTCTATGCCCACCATATCTTCATGCTTCCAAGCAAAAATGTCTAAGTTGTTAAGTATGAAGCGTTTGAGTCTCACTTTTTCCTCTAACTCAAGCTCCTTTCCTATTTGCAGCACCTTGATAGGGTCATTTGGATCTACTGGGAAAGATTCAACTTTCTCCACTGAGGACGCCTGTAAGGTTGATTCGGTTATCCTAGGGTCTAAATCCACATTGATGACCCTTTTTTCAGGGACATCTATCATGCTGACGACTCTCACTTGTTCAGAGATAGGACCTTCTTCAACTGCATTAATCATTTCAGCGTCCACCAGAACATATTTACACCGTGGGGCTCGAATTTACTAAGGTAGCATTCCCTCGTACCCATTTGATCTCCTCGTATTGTAGCAATTTCTCTTTCAATGGGAAATTTCGTATACATGTGGTGCATAGATGTAACAACTCCAAGTTTTTTCAACGTGCATCGACCCAATACTCCATGGTAGGTAGATTGGTGATCTATAATGAGGAATTCCATGAAGTGTTGAGCCGTAAGTAGGGATTCTCCCATTTTCACTGCTAGTATGATCCTCCCCCTAGGAATGATGTTGTCGTCGGTGAAACTATATAGGGGGGATCGTGGGGGTGAGCTCATGATCTACCATCATTTTATCAAAGGTAATTCCAAATAGGATATTAACTAAACTTCCATTGTCTACCAACATGCGCTTGAGCCCATTTCTGGCCAGACAGATCGTACCACCAAAGCGTCGCAATGGAGATAATGAACCCCAATGGTGTCTTATTGTGAAAATTTTATTGGTGGGATGTAGCTCCATGAGCAGTGCTATTGAATAAGTAGTTCGTCATTGGAGGATCTTTTGTAGTGATGGCAAAAAAATCCGCCCCGACGCTGCAAAAGAGCCGTCCCGACGAGTTGGTGGGGCAATACGGGGAAGGGATGTCTCACCCCGAAGCGCCCTGAACCTACCCCATGAAGAATAAAAAAATCATTAACTACAAATTAAAAAAAAAATAGTTAACTGAAATTTTTTAAAAAAGAAAAAAAATTAAACGGGGCAGGAAACGGGGCAAGTCCGCGCCCAGAACCCGCCCGGCCCCGTCTAAGGTGGGGCAGGGTACGATGGGGTGGGGACGGGATGGGACGGGGGTGCCCCGCCTCGTTGCCATCTCGAATCTTTTGCTTCCATCACGTAATATCTTTGAGCATTTCTGGACTCCCCTCCTACATGTGGTCCACCAATATTGGTGTCAAATTCCCATATGGGGACATTATCTGCATTGGGTGGGGGTTCTCTCCTGGGCCTCTGTCCACTTCTTGGCCTATTTCTTTCCCCCTCGCGCTCCTATCAAGGCGATTCATTTATGCCGTATCGCCTCGTCGCGCCTAGGTTCCTTCTTATGCCTAAGCTGAGGCGTGTTCCTTTGTGCCTGATGGGCGATTCTTCTCTCAACATGAGAGCTTGTTGGTTCTTTATGATATGGCCTTGATAGGCAGTTATCTGTATTATGGCTGTTGATTCGATAGCAATTGCAATATTGCCTGTCTCTGGGCTCCCTGTTTCTCCTCTACCCTCTTTCCCTGGATTGATTCGACTGTCTTTGAATTTCAGCTTTGACCTCTTCATATGCCAAAGATGGCACTGCATTTAACGTGGCAGTGGCCAATGCTTGGCTTGAGGTGGGGACAATTGTATGCCCTGCTTGGGTCTATTACTGGTCTACCAAGTGTAATACGAGACCTCACCGCTGTCTCTGAGGTGGTGGGAGTCACATTAAAGTTCGATTGCGATGATCAATCAGCTCCTCGTTGACAGTCTCGATTCTCATCATTTTCACCATGGCATCATAAGAGGTAGGGTTCTTATTTCGAACATCCCTCCAAAATATGGTGTTCATGTTGAGGTCTCCTCTTAGAGCGGAAAGGGCCTCTCTATCTGTAACTTTCTCACAAAAAGTCATCTCGTTCGTAAAGTGGGCCAAGTATCTTTTCAAAGTTTTACTTACTTGCTGCCTCATGTCCTGCAACTTTTGGATGGGGGCTTCCCCTTCTTTTCTAGACAAGTATTGGTTCAAAAAGGCCTTTTGAGGTCTGACCAGCTCCTAATGCTGCCAGCTGGGATACGGTTGTACCAAATTTATACAGCCCCAGTTAAAGTGAGATGGAAAGCTCTACACTTTAGCACTTATGAGGCCCCTCGCAAAGACATTTGGGTCTTGTGATTTTTGAGGTGCTTCGCCCGATCACCCTTTCCCTCATATTTGGGTATCTTGGGAGACACAAAATTGTTGGGGACTATGGCTCTTCTCAGCTCTTGGGAAAAGGGCATGTTTTCGTCATCATCATCTAACTCAAAGGATCTACATGGGCCGTCAGAATCATCTTTCTCTGCTTAATAATGAGAGGGTCACGATTCCTCCGTTTGGTTCCTTAAGTTTGTCTCGTCTCTTCTCTATTGCCTATTTCTAGGTGGAGGGAGGGGAACCCCCTAAGGTTCATAACCTAGGTTTCGTTCTGGCTCTCTTTGTACGGGGACGGCTAGTGGGACCTATTTCTAGGTCTTGATGGTCCAATTCGATCGAACAATCTGGTGGATTTTTGTGGTTCGCGTTCTTGAGCATATTCTGGGGAAAATTTTCCTCATGTGGTATGTTATCACCAGGTTGGCTAGTAGCATAATTGGTGGAAGTGTCAATCTCCACCTCTCTCTATGTTGGGTTGATCTCCCTCATGTGCATTTGGGGGTAGGCTTTTATGTCATTCTCCTTGCCTTCTTTGGGCAACACTCCTGTCGAGGCACTTGGTACCCTGCCTGTTGATACATTTGCATGAGTAGTTGCTACATGATGGCATTCTGCTAGGCCATGTTTCTCATATTTGCAGACATATCCTTTATTTTCCTAGCTAGCGTGTTGTCATACCGCCTTGCCTGTATTGGTGGTGGGGGTGACGCACGTTTACATTTGTTCGGAAGACCTCTTCTTTAGAAGCCTCTTGTTGTCTACTTCTACCTTGCGATCCGTAGTAGCTAGAACTCATAGTGTGTATTAGGCTTCGAGCTAAAGCTAGGCATTTTGGGTGTTGTCTTTTCAGTGGTTTTTTTCTTCAAGAATTAAATAATTCTTTAAGGCTCTGCTTCAAATAACTTTTACCACAAGGATGTTTTGTGGTTATAGTGTTGAGTTTCCCACAGACGGTACCAATCTGTTGACCCAAAAATATACCAATGATGTGGCCAACAGATCCTAAGGCATCTCACATCCACACAAGCTGGATTCCTGCACACTTGCACAAATCGTTAGTCACACGTGGCCTTTTCCGGGAGGGGTGAAGTCGGTCGCATGCATTCTGACGGTCAAGTCAGTTGGTAAAGTAGCTTTGAGTGTGGAAGAGCTTTAAGCTGAGCCTCCGATGTAAAAATGGGGGTCGACTTTGGGGTGGAAAAGTAAAATGTGTGTGGCAAGAATATAGCTTTGAGAGTCTAAACTTGCATTACCTTTAAATGAAACTAAGTGTGAGATTTTATAGTTGGACAAAATGAATAGGATCCGCTGGATGATAGTGCACGTGGCCTCATCCAAACGGCTCCCCCTTCTTATCATATACACCAATCAATCATAATTTTAAATGCTAATACTACTTTTGTATCCATAAAGCCTAGCTTGAACTTTAGACTTGATCAAATAGGATGGTGGTGATGGTGGTAGTGAGTGTCTTGTCAACTTATATGGCGTAAGATCTGTTTAAGATCTCGTCCCCGCCTCATCCTGGGCCAGCTCTTGCAATGGGGCTTGCGTGTAACGAGGTCGGTCCAAATTTTTTGTAGGATAAAATGGGTTGTTCAGACTTGAAGCGGTTCGCCTACATATAGCTGGGTTGTCCTATGCCAATGTATGAGGCGTGGGCCCTCGAGTTGTCCTCCACGAAGGCTAATTGGGTCCATATATGGGTCTTATTTCAAGGTGTAACAATACGATATTTGATGTCACACATATTAAAAGAACATTTAAATACTGAGAATTAAAACATATATGACTGTTGTGTAAAAAAAATATTTCATCTTAAAAAGATACCAATTATTCAATTATAAGTCGTGTTCTAAAAAGTAACATCTAGACGTGCCTAGGTGTCACCTATGCACGAAGCAGGAGCAAAAGGCCTCGCTCCGCGATTTATTTTTTCTAAGCCTTTCAACTCTCTTTATGCTTTTCTTTCCTTTAATTATTAAATAATATTTAGATTGATTTAAAAATTTAAAATAATATTAAAATAGGAAAACATTATTTTATACTTTTTAATGCTGAGGCCGAACCTCGACCTCCACGGTTCGTCACGCTTTACACTTTTTAGAACACTGATTATAAGGTTATTACTAATTTTCTATTTGATTCAGTGCTCTTTGTAACATAATCAAACTGAATCGCACATGCCCATACTAAAATTGATGCAGTGTTATACATATAAAAATTCTTAATTGACTAGTTGTAAATAATCTTAAGGCTATAAATAAAGGATTATTCCAGATCTACACCGAGGTATCGACCCTCATTTTCAAATCTTGCAGAAAAGATTGCGATACGATGAGATGAAATGAAGGCAAGAAATATATTACTTACTCTTAAAGCTCAACCTTTTGTTCTGAGTTCTTTAATTCAAAATGAATTCAATCTCTCCTAATAGGATTCAAACATATGATGAATCGATTAAGAATTGACAACTCTATACAATTTTTTAGTTTAAAAAAAAACATCCCTACTAATATAAAAGAGCCAATCCGCTGAGCACTATTCATTTCTTGGACATTTTCATTTTCCCCATTTTACCCTTATTTTTTTGACTTTAGACACCGCCTTCTTCTTCTCTCCACCGCCTTCTTTTTCTTCTATATTCTTCATCAGGCTTTTCAAATACGTTATACTCTTCCAACATATCTTCTTTATATATACTTTTTACCTCTCTATCTCTAAATCTAAAGCTAAAGAATTAAGGCGGTGATTTTCTATTGTAGTATTTTTTATAAACATCCGAAGAAGCCAACTCCAACATTTCTTAGGTATCTTCAATTTTGAGTTTAATAGTTGAAATTGGTGTTTCTACTGAGCTTTTTTAGTTTTATGGAGCTGTAATTGAATTATAATTAAGTGACTTCAGTTTGTGTGGGATTATCACAATCTGAAAATCACAATCTTTGCAATTCCTCGCGTTGCAGTAAGTGCCTCTCATAGAGTGAAGACTTTCGATTTTTTAGTTTTGTTTAGTTTTATGTTTTCTATATTGTTTATGATGTTGTTAAAATGTAAGCTTAACATTTATTTCTTTGCCTTAATATTTTATATAAAAAGTTACAAAGAGTGATGAAAGAATAGCAGAAAGAAAGCTAGAAAAGAAGAAAGAAA
>CAIGRS010233431.1:0-22927 GCA_903798395.1 Fraxinus floribunda | reverse complement strand
ATTCCAAATTATACATTGAAAGAGGGATATATTTTGAAGAAGATTTTTTCACTTACATTGAATAAACTTTTCTTCTTCTTCATATTGAAACTTTGATTGATTGAACTAAACTTTTAAAATCATCACATTTATCAAAGTTTCTCATTTCTCTCTAAGTACTTACCTTATTAAAATTATCCATTAAAAGAGAGATATTTCTTGAGAAAGTTTTTGAACATACATTGTATTTATTTCTTCATCTTCTCATTGAAACACTTTGATTGATTGAATCTAATTTTTGACTATCAAGTTCATCAAAAATTTTCATCTAACACTTGAGCGATCATTTATTACTATTTATTGAAGTGTTAGCATCTCTTAGTACTTAATTTGTTTTTATTATTTATCAAGAAATGAATTTCATTGTAAAATCACTTTGATAAAGCGTGGATCGTGTTGAAGTCCCTTAAAGATCAACATTGTATAAGGATCGGTGCTACTTGTTGTAAGTCACCGTGTGGGTCATATTGAGATCACGTAAAACTTAATAGTGTGGGTCGTATTGTGATCTCGTAAAGCTCAACATTGTACAAGGATCGATGTTCCTTATTTGTAAGTCACTGGAAGTGTTGTAAAGGGTTGGATTGCACCAGAAGTCAATCAACATAGTGAAAAGGCCTAGCTCGAGCCGGAGAACTTGGTAATAGAGCAAATAGATCATTGCTTTTGATCAAACCCCCACAATTATATCGTTTGCATCTTCTATCCATTTTACTTATCGCTTTTATATTTGTGTTTACTAATTGAATTAGTCTATTTAGTCTCTACTTGCTTGAATTTAGATTAATTATTCAAAAAAAATTTAAGAATCAATTCACCACTCTCTTGGATAGTTATTCTTGGATTATTGGAGTAAGGGGTGGACAAAAAAATATATGAAAAACCAACCAAAATCGGGTCAGTTTGGATTGGTTAAGTTTAACCTTAAAAAGTCGGGTTGGATTAGTTGCGATTTAAGCAACCAACCCGTCGATTAATCATTTCAATCCGTTAATTAATCAATTCAACCCATGGATGCTCCTTTTTCTTTTTTCTTTTTTTTTTTTTTCCATTTTGAAAATCAGATTTTTAAACGTAAAAAAAAAATAAAAAACCACAAAAAAAAAAATCTCAAATAATTTGTCAATCATCCATGCCTCTTCTACCGAAATTTCAAATTTCGAAAAAAAAAAAGAAAAAAGAAAAGAAAAGCAAGGAGAAGATGTCATCCACTATTTGGAAGCATTACTTTCACGAAAGTCAAGCAACTAAAAACAGGTTATTGCTAATATTGCTTGTGTCCAAAACAAAGGTAATTGCTAATATTGCTTGTGTCCTCGAGTGCATAAATTTTTTTTCTTTTTCTTTTAACTAACTCGCCTAACATAAGCATCAAAGCCAAGAGATAAGACAAAGGCATAGCGAAAAATATTTGCAAGTAGAAAAGATAAATTATTCTGATTCTAGTCATTACTTGAAAGCAGAGTATATAGTAGGGTGATTGGCACAAAACGTCCATATCTTTGGAGGGAATTGTAGATATCGTTTCTACCTTTCATTTTTTGACATTTATGCCATTACCTTTCACTTTTCGTGGATCGAATGTCCTTTTCACCATGTTTTGACGATTTTACCCTCTATTCAATTGAAACAAAAAGAAAAGAAAAGAAAAACAATTAACCAAATTGCACCTATTGATCCAAACTTTTTAAAAAGTGCAAATAACCCAAACATGAAACCTCCAAGAGTCTCCTAACAGAAAAACCAAACAAAATCACATTCCCTTTTTCGATCTTGCGCCATTTCCGAATCCTAGTTTTGTAAGAAATTGAATTCCATTCACCATTAATTCTCAGCTCAAATTCAATTTTGACATGGGAAAGGCGTATTGTTTCGACTGCAAGAAGAGCACGGAGGTGATGTTCGACCATTCGACGAGGGATACTATGTGCTCCGAGTGCGGGCTGGTGATGGAGTCACACTCCATTGATGAGACTTTCGAGTCGCGTACCTTCGCTAATGAGTCTGGAGACAATGACCCAGTCCGTGTTGGTGGCCCGACGAACCCGCTTCTCTCAGATGGAGGGTTGTCGACCATGATTTCTAAGCTGAATGGGGCCACAAGTGACCTTTTGTCGTCATCTCTTGGTCGCTGGCAGAATCGCGGGTCCAATCCTGATCGGTCCCTTATCCTTGCGTTTAAAACGATCGCCACTATGTCGAATAGGTACCGAGTATTCATTTTTGGAGTTAATTTTGATTTTTGTCAAGAGATTAGGTCTTGTAGATGAAGGGAGTTTGATTTTGGAAGAACAAGGTGCAGTCTTGTTTTTTGGGGCAAAAAATTGTATAGAAATGTTAGGGGTTGATGATGAGATGGTGCATTGTGGCCGAAAATGACCTACAGGCGTTGATAGGGTGGGGGCGAGTTTTGGGAAGAAGGTGAAGTTTGGTTGATTATTTGTACTTTTTAAAAAGTTTAAGTCAATAATTACAATTTGTTAAATTGTTTTTTTTTTCCCAATTGAATGGAGGGTAAAATAGTCAAAATATGGTGAAAAGGACATTCGACGCACGAAAAGTGAAAGGTAAGGACATAAATGCCAACAAATGAAAGGTAGGGATGATATCCACAATGCCCTCCAAAGGTAGGAACATTTTATGTCAATTACCCCATATAATACATTCTTGAAAATTATATATCTCTCCATAAGCAACTATTCACCAACTAGTGTCAAATCGTATTCACAGAGTTTTTATTTTGCAATAAGTCGTTGACTTAGTGTAAAAGTGTAATAGTGAAAATTACACCACCGTTGAGTATTTGTAAGTGATAGATAATCAAGTTACAAGTCATTTCAAAATACTACAAGAGACAATAGAATTTTGAAGATTTAGTGACTTGATCGTGAAACAATAACCCATATACTTAATTATAGATTTTGCACAATCTACAAAATTATATTTCGCAATGACCATTTCTCATTGGAAGGTTACATTCACCACCGCCACCAGATGTGCCACCCCCTTTTGGAAAATCAATGAATTTAGATCTTCATTTTATTTTATTTTATTTGAAACTCAATTATGAATATGTTAAAGCATGTGCAACCTTACCTGGACCGTTATCGGCTGAGAAATACGAATTGATATAATCATCCTTGGATCTCCAACTTTTGATGGTTCAATTGAATGGTAAAGCCAAGAAGAGAGAGGGCAAACACGAATATTAAATTAACGTGAAAAAAAAAAAAATCAAAATTGCATTGGAGACATCTAGAGGCTGTCTGGGAAGGTTTTTCCATCCAAAAGAATTCAATTTTGTACCGTTAACATGAAAAGCAGCAGCCCTTTTTGACCACCTGTGAGACAGGTGGGACTCAGATTTGAATACTTAACGGTTGAAATTTCAATTTTGAGTGCTCCAAGCCCTTTTTATCTCTATTTTTTAAGTATTGCAACCCAATAAGTCCTTATTTGTTCAAATTTATTGCTCTTAAAACAAATAAGTGAACGTGACTAATGATCAATTGATATATACGAATTTCTCTTTTTGTCGTTTTCATTTTATATCTAATGATCCGTTTAACATTATTTCTGTTTTTATTTTTACTTCTTGTAAAAAAGTTTCATGAGAAAACTGTTTTAATTGTGTCGACTTCCTTTAAAAACTCTTCAAATTATAATAATCACTTTTATAAAATTAACTAAACAATCCAAAAGCAACTTTTGACTTTTCAAGAGTCATGTCAAATTGATTATAATTTAATACGAAATCTCATCAAATCTAAATTACTGAATCTCAATATGGAATCGTAAATAATCCAATCAATACCAAATCACCAATTCAGAAAATGGCCTCAATGCAATCTTGAGGTATGATACGATTTATTTGACATTCATACATAATTGGTTTAGGCTTTGAAGATGACATTGAGATTATCTTGTAATTGTATGCTTGACACACATGTGACGAGGATCGTATTATTGTAATAGCAACAAGCTTCAGCTGACTTGCCATCCACCAATGGCAATGCGCATGGTATCAACCAAAATGCCAAAGATGTGCTTTCCCACTAATTACAAGTCTTAAAACTCAAAATTCGATGGATGCGTGGTCAGCTGAATCTCGGCCACCTCCTCTCCACGTAGACATCATATGTGCACTTGAACACCCGTTTGAATGAAAATGTCAATTGAGAAAAGAAAAAGTCAAACGATTGCTTACACTCCGACGGTCAATTTAACGGTCAGACAAAAGATGGAGTGAGTGCAAGAGACGGGAGATGAGTGTTTGACTAGGGGCAGGTTTAGGATCTCGAGTGAGCATGAACGGTTGTTGATGGTCAATAAACGCAATAAAAATCAAATATCTATTACTTTGTTAAAACTAAACATATATTTATATTACATCTTATGTTAACATTCACAAAATCCCATAGTAGTCAAACATTTCATATTTCTAAAGGGAATCATAGGTTGGAATCTTTCCCTTTACAATCATTTTAATTTTTAGTAACTTTAAAATGGTGAAAAATATTGAACTAAAATAATTGTACGATGAATTGTTTTTGTAAAGAATCGAACTTAAGATCTCACGCTTACTAAACAAATATATACATTGACACCAATTTTTTTTTTTAATACCGACGGATTTAGCACGAGGAGCCACCAATACTCGCTGGACACTAGTTTTGCCGATGCATATTACGTAATTTATAGATATAACTACCCACATTTTAAACAGATCACTACATTTATGCAAATCCCGGTCAAAACTCAATTTTCCAAACTGAGTAAATTATATATAATCTTCTGATATTTTTATTAGTTTAATAATGTGTCATACGATAATGATTACAAAATTAAATTATTTTTTAATATATTGTATTGTATATTTGTGGGTAACATGATTTGATTCAAAAATCTCACTAAAAGTTGAGGTTTTGAATTTGTCGAGTCTGTCGAACACTCCAAGTCCCAACATGTTATAGATAAATTTTCTGCCATTTTTTCCCTCTTTAATAGAAATAATTATATTTGAAATCCGTACATTTTATTTTGACGAAATTTAAAAACCGTATTTTCGAAAACAGTATATAATAATAATAATAATAATAATAATTAGCTAAAAATTCTAACCACTTTCTGAATCAGTTGGCGGAATTTAGTGAAGCATATCAAGTAATTTGTCTAAGTTTAAGGCTACTTACTATTTTCTAAAACCCGAAAATATTTTGTTACTTAAAATGCTTATAAGTATGTTTGACTAACTTATAAGCAAACTAACTTATAAGCAAGTTCGCTTAAAAATGTTTGGATTCCGAACTCTAACCCGTAAATAATCTTGAAACATTTTTTTTTCTGATGTAAGAACCGCAGCCGTTACCCGTGAGTGCACACTGGGTAAATTTCGCTCCATGTGTAGTAGCTCGCAAATCACACAGGAAAGATAAATCACACTAGACAAGTCCGGTACGACGAGTTTGACTGAGGAAGTGTTGGTAAGGAATTTGAGCTCGTGACCCATAAATAATCTTGAAACATTTTTTAACGATGCTTCATTTAGTTTTTTATTTCAAATAAAAGAAAATTCTCTAAACTTATTCACATATAGAAATGAACCGAATCGAATCAAACAAATATAATTTGTCATAACCTTATTTTTCTCGCAATGGGATCCTCGAGCCTTAGTGAAAATATTGAACCATTTTTTCTTCAAAATTGTCGGGTCGAAATTTTGCCATAAAACAAGCTGATTGCGCAATCTTGTTCTTTACCAAGGAAGGGTACATCTCATATGTCCGAATATGACTCGGACTAACAATTAACGACAAAAATAAGGTAGCATTTGAAGAAATCAGAAAACTAGACAGATCAGCAAAGCACGTTCATCGGTAGTCACCCTTTTGAGTTTTGAATTGGTTTTTGATCCCAAAACGTCTCACCGATTCACAATTTTTCCAGGTCTCTTTCTGGCTCTATCACAGTTGCAACGCTCACTTAATTTTTTCCGTATCAAAGCAATAAACAAAAGCTCTATCGTCTTCTTTCTATTCTATATATATACATTGTGGCATTGTCTGTGTTCCTTCAAATAATAATATTGCAGGAGGGCTGCTCAAATTTCTTGATGCGATTTATTCATCTCAGCATGTTCGTGAGCATATATGTTCATTTTCTTGGCATTGATTCTAGGGTGTGGATCGTGTTTGAATATATAAAATTATGTTTTGTAATTCAAGCAATTTGATTTTTGGGGTCTGTATTTATGAAAATGCGTATGCATGTCAGCATTGGCAGATCTATATGTGTGTTTTGATTCTGTGATTAGTTTTTTGAAACTCACCGGATTTGATGGGTAGATCGTAAAGTAATTGACTCTGTCAACCGAACCTGAGTTCTTAAAATCTTTGTGGATTTTACAAAAAACTATGTTATTTTTATTTGGTTGTAAAATTAAATAAACAGTTATTTGCTATTAGCTTATGTAATGGAACAATTATATCACTGTTTGGTAGTTTGATTCCAAGTGATGCATTATTTTAATTTTACATTTTGAATCATAAAATTTGCTTTTAAATGTTGGATTAGATTTATAGTGATGATATTCAACTTATATATTCTAGTTCCTTGCAGTTTTTTTTTTTTTTTAAATTGCCAAACTATATCTTGTGATTGATCTAGCAGTCGATATGATTGTTGCTGAGCTAGAGGCTCACTGATCTGATTTGAAATACGGTTGATATCAGTACGAGTTTCAAAACTATGAGTATGCGGTTTCAATATAGGATCCTAAATTTTGTGTCTCGTTTCTTTAGGTGCACCCTCAGAATTTGGAAAATCTGGACCTCCTATAGTTCATATGATATAAGCATTTACCAATAAACGAGCATTGAAGTCAGAGAAACTAATTCGAGGATGAGGGCAGTTGTGCTAGTAGCCATTGCGGCTGCCATTGGCAACATGTTGCAAGGATGGGACAATGCAACTATAGCAGGTTTTTTCTTTACTGTCAAGTACTAAATTTTCGATCCTGTTTCTTTCTAGAAACTAATTCATTGTATGTATATAATGCTTAGGAGCTGTGCTTTACATCAAAAGAGAATTTAACTTGCAAAGCCAGCCAACCATAGAAGGGCTAATTGTTGCAATGTCACTTATTGGAGCAACAGTTATTACAACATTTTCAGGACCTGTATCTGATTGGCTTGGACGCCGTCCAATGCTAATAATATCATCAGTTCTTTATTTTATCAGTGGAATGGTAATGCTATGGGCTCCAAATGTTTATGTTCTCCTTTTGGCAAGGCTATTGGATGGTTTCGGTATCGGTCTTGCTGTTACTCTTGTTCCTGTCTACATATCTGAGACGGCTCCACCAGAAATTAGAGGACTGCTAAATACCCTTCCACAGTTTACTGGTTCTGTTGGCATGTTTTTGTCATATTGCATGGTGTTTGGAATGTCATTAATTGAGTCACCTAGTTGGAGGTTGATGCTCGGAGTGCTCTCGATTCCGTCTATCATCTATTTTGTACTCACAGTCTTTTTCCTACCTGAATCACCAAGGTGGCTCGTTAGTAAAGGAAAGATGAAAGAGGCCAAACAAGTTTTACAAAGACTACGTGGGAGAGAAGATGTTTCAGGTATGTTACTTTTGCTGTGGGAATTTTTTTTTGTATGATTTAAGTTATCTAATTGAGGATCAAATCACAATGAGTTCAATTTTGTTAACTTACTCATTTGAGATTTAAAGGTTTTATAGTGAACTGTTCTGGGCATATTAAAAATTTGGAATTGGTAAAGGTATGTGTCGGTGAAACATTATACATAATTTTGCATACTGGCCTATATAGAGAGATTCAAATCTAGTTCATGACATACTAAAATGTTACATTTCATCAAACAATTGCCTTGTCCTTTCGCGTTGAACATTTGTCGTCTATACATTTTATCAAATGATCATCTACTTGTCTTCCTAAGATTGTAAATTTGAAAGATCTAAAGTTTGATTAATGATTTACAAGGTCAAACATCACTTTCCTCTTATGTCAACTTTATATATTTTGAGGACATTTTATGCTCCAAAAACTCAAATTAGTTTTACACTCAGACACAGGATTTAGTGAACTTTTCACTCATCTCTTAGATGTTAGAAAGTAAGTATTTTGGTACACAATTGTTTACAGACTTTACAAAAAGAATACTATCTAATTTTTGCTTCAAAAGAATCAATATAGAGTATTTTGGTCACCGAGGTAGTAGCTTTCGTTAAATCCAGGACCCATTCTTTCCCGTGTTCTTATGTGAAAGATGATTCTTATCCCAGTTGTGGGCTCTTTTTGTCAATAGGTGAAATGGCTCTGTTACTTGAAGGTCTGGGTGTTGGAGGTGAAACATCCATAGAGGAGTACATAATTGGTCCAGACAATGATCTTACAGATGCCCAAGAACACGTTGTGGAGAAAGATTGTATAAAACTGTATGGTGCTGAAGAGGGACTTTCATGGATTGCCAAACCCGTCGCACGACAAAGTACTCTCGGTCTGGTCTCCCGTCAAGGGAGCATGGCTAACCAGAGTGTGCCTCTTATGGATCCTATGGTCACTCTTTTCGGAAGTGTGCACGAGAAGCTCCCGGAAATGGGAAGCATGCGAAGTATGCTCTTTTCGAATTTTGGAAGCATGTTTAATGTCGTGGATCAACAAGTTAAAAATGAACAATGGGATGAGGAAAGCCTGCAAAGGGAAGGTGAAAATGGAGATGATGCTTCTGGTGCTGAATCTGATGACAACTTGAGAAGCCCATTGCTCTCCCGCCAGGAGACAAATGCTGAAAAGGACAATGCCGGTGAACAAGTCAGTAGTATGGGTATTGGTGGTGGTTGGCAACTAGCATATAAGAAAGACGAGAAAAATTTAGGAGCCCTCAAAAGGATCTATTTGCACCAGGAGGGTGGCATTGGATCCCGGCGTGGTTCCATTATTTCGCTTTCTGGTGATGTCCCTAATGCTGAAGGTGAATTCATTCATGCTGCTGCTCTAGTGAGCCAATCTGTTCTACATGCAGAGGACCTTGCAAGTCAGCATCCGATTGGTGTAGCTATGGACAAGCCATCTGAATCTGCTACTAAAGGGCCGAGATGGAGGGAACTTTTTGAACCAGGAGTTAAACATGCACTCTTTGTTGGTGTAGGAATTCAAATTCTTCAGCAGGTAAGAAAAATTGACTATTGTAGGAAGGGCAGTTAAACAATTAAATTACACACAAAGGAAAAAAACTGCATATGATAAAAGTTTCCAATTTTCACTTAAACCCTCCACACTTACATTTTATTGCACAACCTTCAAGTCCTTGGATAAGTATTCTACCACTATGCTCCAGTGACTCCTGGCATTAATACATGATACATTTAGTTTGTGACATGAAACATTTTACGAAATATCGTAACTTCAATTATAGTTTACATTGCTCCTTTGTGATGCAAAATAAGTTGTCCTATTCTCCTTCACTAATGCTCAATTTGAAAGAACTTTCACTGCCATAGACCTGAATCCCCAATATTCATTTTGATGTCTAGCTGAATATATGTGCTGTGGTACTTTTGAATATGATCAGTAGCATCAAGCAACCTTATGATATGCATCAGTTTCACATACATCCTTAAACTGAGAAGCTAAAATACTTTTTGCTGTTCCGAACAATCTAAGAACTTAGGCAGCTTGAATCATCCACCTGGGAAGCATGAAACTGCACTTCGCTTATGTAAAGGAGTATCTCGTTCATCTATAGCAGTAAATTCCAGATACAGTAGAGTATGATTTCAATGGCCGTTAGCCAGTTTACTTAATTATCATGTTGCATAGAACCACATCAGAATTATTGTGGTGAGATTAACCAAATATAAAGATTTTCCTTTCCAAATTTGTCTAACTATAGATGTGTTCGTTTAAGTAATCCTACTTAGTGCTGATATAAATTGTGCTGTGCAGTTTTCTGGCATAAATGGGGTACTCTACTACACTCCTCAAATTCTTGAACAAGCTGGAGTTGGAGTTCTCCTATCAAATATGGGCATTGGTTCAGATTCTGCATCTTTTCTTATAAGTGCTCTCACAACGTTGTTGATGCTTCCAAGCATAGGTGTAGCAATGAGACTGATGGATATTGCTGGAAGAAGGTAAAACTTTGATTTTCTGGCGGTCTTCAAATGTTTAAACCCTAGATTTTTCGCTTTAATTTCTGCAAAAATAAAACATAACTGCATCTTTTTCTTCTCCAGGTGGCTTCTGCTATCTACTTTGCCCGTCTTACTGCTGTCACTTATCTTGCTAGTACTTGGGAATGTCATTGATTTGGGCACTGTAGTTCATGCTGTAATCTCAACTGTCAGCGTCATCATTTACTTTTGCTGCTTTGTTATGGGCTTTGGACCAATCCCAAACATCCTCTGCTCAGAGATCTTTCCTACTCGTGTTCGTGGTATATGTATTGCTATATGCGCTCTCACTTTCTGGATTGGAGACATCATTGTCACATACACACTCCCAGTCATGCTCAACTCGATTGGCCTGGCTGGTGTTTTTGGAATTTATGCCATTGTATGCACCATAGCATGGTTCTTTGTCTTCCTTAAAGTTCCCGAGACAAAGGGCATGCCACTCGAAGTCATTACAGAATTCTTTGCTGTGGGAGCAAAACAATCTGCTTCTTCAACTGTAAAGAATTGAGTACATCTGAAGTTCAAAGGCTTGGTTTATTTCTTGTGAGTCATTATGATCAACAATTCATACACGAAAGGAGGTGCCTCCTCATGTTAGCTCTACAAATCATGATTTGAGTTAAGAGGGTAACAAGTTGGCTGTTATCTTCTTTCGTTTTGCCCATCATGTTCTAATCGTACCATTTGTTTCTGGTTTGCAATATTCTTCTGGAAATTATACCATCTTCTTATCATGTTCTAGTTATACCATTCATTGCGCAACATTACCAACAAAATTTTCTGATAGCAATATTCCAAGTTGATGGAAATTATCGCTGCAAGGAAATTTTTAATAGAGATTTAGAAGGTATTCTGGAAATTGATGAAATTCACCGACATATGTTGATTTATGTTGGTGATCGTCAGAGGTATTATCATCGGTGATTTCGACAAAACTATCTATAGAGGGTCAATCCAGGGTGAGCTCAAAATCACCGGATTAATCTACTTGTACAAAATGGTGTATAAAAAGGTTGACAAAAATTGACACTTGGCGCCCCCCTATTGGAGGGGCGGCTGTCCCCACAGCCGCCCCTCCAATAGGGGGGCGCCAAGTGTCGATTTTGTCAACATTTTTGTACACTATTTTGTACAAGTAGTTTAATTCGTTAAAATATAAGTAAGGATTAATCTACTTGTACAAAATGGTATACAAAATGGTTGACAAAATCGACACTTGGCGCCACAGCCGCCCCTCCAAGAGGGGGGCGTCAAGTGTCGATTTTGTCAAATTTTTTGTACTAATAGCTTGACTCAAAATCACCTAACCCCAAAATAATTAGAGAGAGATTTGCAATCGACCTATTTCACCGAGCTAGTTTGTGGGTCAATCTCGAATCATAATTCTCGAAAGTTAAAGGTTCTTGAACCTGTTGTGAAGTACTAACGGCATACTTCGTGGTGTATCTTTCAATTTGCAAAACCACTACGTGATAAGGTCACAATAGCAAGGTACCAAACCTTCTGATTAGTGTGACCACAGAAATTCATTCTTATTTTTAATGGAAATTGGTAGCGGAGGTACCAAACCTTTCAAAAATGTGTTGCGTAGACTAACACCTTTAAATCGTAGTAGCTACGTCCCAAACCTTTTAATAAATATGCGCTAGAATGACCTCTAACGATTTTCATTCAAAAATCTGTCAATTGACCAAAAATTAAACGTGTGGCCTAAATTTGATCAATTTTAAAAAGGACAAAACAATATTTTAAGCTAATTAGTTAAAATAAGGGAAATTGGCAGTGAAGTCTCAAATCTTTCAAAAATGTGCAACATGATTCTAAACCATTAACGAATGTGCATCAAAAGGACTCTTTAACAACTTCCATCGAAACGTTGATATAGATTTTCATCATATACCCGTTGGTGTTCATATTTCTTCAAGAGCAATATTTCAATTCTTTTACAATATTAATATTTAAGTTCTCTCTCTTTAAAAGTAACCACAGCATTTACGTAAAAATACTTTGTTGTGATAATAATCCTTCCATAAATTGGAAAATAAAGATGGAAAAATGGGTAGATAATCATATACTTCAACTTTGCTGCCATTACGAGACCTTAGTCGCAGATATGACTTACAACTCGAGAGCAAATTATCTCACTGGGGGAGAATGATGCGAATCTACCTTTGATTTTAGACTTTACACATTGTCGGGTCAAAAAGATTGAAGAAAAATCCCATTGATCAGCAAATGCTTGAAACACAACAATTTAACTGTACATAAGCTTCTCAATAATGCCACATTCCCTCAAAGCGGATGGATATAAATAACTGAGAAACTCATACAGTGGGAGAATGGGGAAAAATAACACTTCTCATAAAGGAGGGAGCTCCTCTTTCGTCTTCACTTTGGGGCAGCAGGCTTAGCAAATGAGAAGTCATCTTCATTCCTAGTTTCTTCTCCATTGTGTGGCGTACTGGTGTCATTATCCATATCATCATCATGAGCAACTCTTACGATTAAGCTGGATGTCGGTTCCAAACGTGATGATGGTTCAGCCTCTAGATCAGATGCTTCGTGGTCATCATATTCAAATTGACGTGTTGAGTGGCCAGTAGTTTTGAAACGATGAAGTGCAGCACCAGTTGAGTGGAAAGGTGAGCCCATTGAAGATGTTGGGCTTGCATCACCCAGGGTTCGTGCAGGAGACCTTCCCTCTCGACCTCCCTTATTCTTCTTCTTCACAGCCATATGCCACTTCTTAAGGGCCTTCGATGTTTGTTCATCAAAGATAGATTTCTTCATATGTGATCCCATCTGTATTTCCCACATACAAATTAGAAGTTGTTTCATATTTATCTGTAGTAGGAAATCTAATAGCTTCAATTAACCACACACAAATGTTAAATATGATATTTCATATTAATTTCTGAATTTAGTCAGAATACTAGAGCATTTACGTCGGACCTGGGACCCAAGAGACCAGGGGAAAGTTTGACCCAAGAGACCAGGGGAAAGTTTGATATGAAACAATTATACAAGTCCTATTTTCTGTAAGAAGATGGGTCTGAAAATATTATCAAATCTACTATAGCTCTTTCAATTTGACAGTATATTAATTTGAAGTTCACAAGATTCACATGTTTCAAATCAACTTTCTTTTGTGTCTACTACCCACATAAAATCCACTGGCCATGTCTTTTTCGTAGAGCTGTCAGCTGAGTAAGACAGAAAAAAACCATGCTTATTTCTCAAATTCCCATTGCCATGGGCCCATGGCCATTCCAGATGCCGTAGTTAAATTACAAGATACCTGTAACTACTACTAATATTCTGATATTACCATGGTAAACCAATTACCAAATCCAGAGGGGAGGGGGGACTGAGCAGACAGTTTCCCACCCTCATTGTTATTGTCCTTCACCACCATCACACACAATCAAGCTCACACATATGCTAATCTTAGTGTGATCTGCAAAATCTTTAAACCTGATGGGGAAGCTCATGACTAGCAGCATTCATGCAATAATCTCCTCAAAAGACTAAGAAACTTCAAATGATAAATGAAGAGATAGTTGACATGATGATGTGGTTTTAGAAGTGATGAGATAGTTGATGTGATGGCATGGTTTTGAAAGTTTATTCTACCTTGGAGGTAGACTTAATGGCTGACACGGTGAAATTGGTGACAATGGTCCCCTTTCGGAATGTAAAATGAATTTGGTAAGTTGCACAAATATCTTTAGCACTGACCAATCTAGATGGTCAGGAGGAAATCGGTGTGGTAGGGTCATACTAAAGGACCTAACTCTAGTCTCTCCTCACTGTGAATGGTCTCCCTTATCAAGAAGGTCCAATTGTTGATGTTACTAGCTTGAATTCTTTTCGATGTTAAAACACACGAGAAATACTTCCTTGATTAATATACACCGAGGTATTAATTATTATATTAGTAGACAAGTCTTAGTTCAAACTGGAAAGAATTTTGAGATAGATATGGTGTGCAAACTCATGCCATGTGAGATTGTTGGGCTTCCTCCTGAAAGTAGGGTAAAATTTACCCCCGAGGAATTACTTAGATTAAGCCAGTCATGATTAGGCCTGTGTTAAATAGCATTTTAACATGAAACTAGTCGATAAACTATTGCACTAGAGATCATTCCACTTAAAGACTTCCAAGGAAAAAAACTCTTCCTACAAGCCTGAAGGCCACTATTTCTTCCACCCAGTGTCAAGAACACCGAATTAGGACCAATTTCTTTTATGTTTACTTAATTGAAAGCACAAGCCTTAACCACTCAAAATCTTCACAAGTGCCAATCATGAAATGCATTGGAATCTTATGACAATCAGGGGGCCAAGTAGAGACTAGCCAATTACTGATTAATAAGCACACTTTTCACAAAAGTAATGACCTACACTTACGCACGCTGCCATATCAGCCTGTATTGGGTCTTTAAGAACATCTTGTGAGAAAGTTTCTTACAAGTTTTTGTGAATATTTAAGTCAAAAGTCGTAGAAATATGAATATGCACATTTCTCCGCCGTGAATCTGTAACTTTATAGTCTCAAGGCCTCTATTTTGGTTCTTCTCCTCACTAAAAAGAAGAGTTTGCTCATGGCCTTACTAACGAGCCTACATTAGACTTTTAGAAGTGATCAAAATAGATATAAAATTTGTTAACTAAATGTCAAAATAAAAAGAGCGTCTACTATGTAACTACCAAATTTCGGTTTTCTGATGGTAAGACGGCTGTGGGGCAAAAAATTGGCAGGTTATTTTGGCCTCTGGTTGTAGTTGATAGAATGTGCAAGATGAAAATTGAAGATTTTTCTGGTTTGTGGTGGTTGGTGTTGGAAGGGATATTCAGTTGTGCAAGTGAGAAGCAGGGTATGTGCCCCTCTGCAGATGGAAACACCTTCCCGTGACAATGTTTAATGCAAACCACATACTGGTGCTCCCACATGAGAGTAATGCCATTTGAGGATTTGGGTCAGTTAAAGCTCTACAAGTGTTAGAGAATTGATTATCGCATACTGATCATCTTCAGCCCGTGCACTCATCAACTATTTATTCCCCTTTCATTTGTTTATCCAGTTGAATACAATTTGATCATTCATTATATAAAACAGTTAGGCCACCTTGCTGGATAATTTTGTAAGGTTCATTTTCAGAGTATTTTAACTATGCTGGAATATAGTATTCAAAAAATCAAATCTTAAAAGCTTGCTTCTACTAGAACCACACGTGATATTCACAAAGTATAGGTATTCCTAGAAATAGCAACATTCACATGGTATTTTACAGATTAGCATTTGAATATCAAAGGTAATTCTAAGAAATATAAGGGCTTTCATGGTACCTGAGCAATAAGGGCATAGAGTGGAAGCGTAATATAGCTACATAAGAATAGGACTACCAGCCTGAAATATTGCATTAGAAGTTAATTCCATAAGTTCAAGGTAATACTCCAAGCATTTGAGATTGAATCGTTCACAGATTATTTTGTGAAGAAATGATGTGGAACAGAGGCATACCCTAGGCAAGTTTTTGCTATGACAACCTTGAGATTCTCATGGAAGCAAGAGTTGAGACTATATTCATACTGCACAAAAGCAATTCTTATTTTTCTTATCAATTTCATAAATATAAAATCTTGCAGTCATACTTTGTGTTTATGGTAGAATCCTTACCCAAATCCACAAAAAATATGTTATCTGAAAGGCATTCTGCACAGGATATTGAACTGATTAGCACAATAATTTTCATAGAAAGGAAATTCAAGATATAGATAACTTTACAATTGAAAACATCTCTCTTTTCATTTATATATTTCTTATTCTTGCCTTCCTCTACCAAGATGCATTCGGGACCATGACTACACAAGGAGACTATTCATCTACGATAACAGTCATCTGTTTTTTATTTCTTCAATTATGACCTGGAGCCAAGAACAGGACTTCATTTTGGCCGACGAAAAAGTTTGGGGCGATAGGCCTCTTTCAATATACTGGTTTCCATAGTTGAGTGATTTGAAACCTGATCATGCATTTTATCTATATCTACTGTATTTTAGAGACTTCACTTGATATTTACTTCCACTTATCTTAACAGGTCTAAGTATTATTATTAAATTTTCCCTGGGTCATTTTGATTAAATATATATTTATTTACATATTTTTAATTGACATATCCCAGCAGGATCATGTACTATTTTTAATTACAATGTTTGATGTTTATGTCATGTAATGCCCCTGTCCATGATACCTAGTTCTTCCGGCATATATGCAGCACATTGCCCATACAATTTCTTAACAAAACCTTTTGGACTAGGGAAAATACAACATAAGTTACTCAATTTCTGTATTTACTTTTACCGAAAATATAAAAGTTGTTTGGTTGCGCATACAAAAATATCAAACATATAGGGCTTGTTTGAGTCCCTTTTTTTTTTTATTCAAAAAATGCATTTTGTAATAGTGTTACGATGGATAATGTATGGTTAAAAAATAAGGAAAAATTTTGGACTTGCGTGTAATATTATTTTATTGAAGAATGTGTGGTTGTAATGAGGTCAAATCACTGCTCAACAATGCATTTTTATGGAAAAAATTGTGGCTCAAACAAGGGCATAATAAGTAAATTTTCAAAATATTGGTTTCTGATTCTTTCCCTTTCAAAGCTATTGAGCTATATTTTAATGGGATTACATATGTAGAAATGTAGTTCTTGTTATTAATTAATCAAATAAGGTATTTTTGAACAGTAGAACTCGATAAAATTGGAAGTACAGGGCAGCTAACTCATCACTGATTCTAGTAATGGTATTATTATCTCATAGACTTTAGATATGGAACGATATGGAACTTCTTCCTTCGGCCTAGTTGATGTGACACTATGCTTTGCTAATAGCTTTAGGATAATACCTGAAACAGCGCAAAGTGTATTAAGTTAAGTACTAACTGGGGCCGACCAAACCAAAAATATTTATCTGAGCCTTGCACAAGTGGAATGCCTTGAACCACTGCATGTCTTTCTGTAATATCGAGGGCCATCTTTGTCAAAATGGCTTGTAGCTTTGTGTCGACAGCTAAGATTATCTGAGAAGTATTATGCGGTCAGGATTCGGCTTGAAATTGAGGTTTTATTAATCACCAATAAGGACACTTACAATTAGAGGAATTAAGGATGCCCAAAACAATGCCTTCCACCCTGACACAGAAAAAAGTTTAAGATAATGATGTCAATGTCAGTTTTAGAGACAACGTAATATTTAGATCAATGAACTTATTATGTAATCAGAGAAGGAAAATGATGAAACATATTTTACAATTAACTATTGACTATTGACTAACCATTAACATTTAGGAGCAAGAACACCACAAATGACCCCCATAATACTGGACTGCAACATAAAAAAAGGAGGAACAAAATGGAAAAGTCACAATGATAATATCGATTTGTCAGAATAAAATCTAAGAAAACTATGAATTCAACTAAAGATGTTTACCTGACTCCCACAACTGTCTTAAAATCATCCTCCAGTGACCTTTTGATATACTTTTGGAAGTTAAATTTGCTCCCAGGTGCTAAATGGACCTAAACAAAACTTCAAACTCTAAGGGGAACGGGTTACCTAACCAGATAAATCACGAAGGATATGAAAGTAGAAAAACTCACAGAGATAAACCCATGACGCAGGGTCATGTAGTCAGATTTGCTAACGGACCTAAAAAATTGACGAAAAAAGCATCCCTGCATGCAAAAATTTTGATTAGCAGAAAATCAGTTGATTACATGAAATATTAAATTTGAAAATGTCAACTACTAAATGAAGGTTCCAGTCACTTCACATGGAAATATCAAAAAGAAGAATGACAGACAAAGATTATATCTTACAATATAGAAGAATAACGGAATCCTGGTCCAGAAACTAGTGTGTGCTCTCACAAAAGATGTCTCATGAGAAAGCCTGAATCTTGAAGGATCTGCCAGCTCCACAGTTAAATAGCCAATTCAGTGAGAAGCACTTTGCAAATAATGAATAAGTAAAGATTAGATGTCATCTAGATAACAAAGTCTCATTTATATTACAGCATGCGGCGATATACCATTTGAAAACTCATAGTCGTGGGATGAAGTCTCCTCTTCCCATTGCTTCCAGCCACGAATCTGCATGACATAGTTTTAGCAAATGATTATATTAATCAAGACTGCTCTAGAAAAGATACTGAACCTTGGTGAACAAGCATCAAATAAGAGACAAATTTGAGCTTGGTATCCAGTTTTGTTATCATATATTTAGGATATAATTTAGGCCATTGGTAAACCTTTTGAAGGATAGGTCTCCTCTCCAATCATAAAAGACGTGATGCAACAGAAGGGTCTATATCTGCTTTCAGAGAATGTTACCAATCATACTGGATGAGCATCTCAAATATGCATCACTTCTTGTAGTACTGGTGATGAAACATTTTGTTGGTGGCTATAAATGGAATATTAATTACTCCATTTTTATTTCTGTATATAGATTTCACAATTACATTTTACACAGTGAAGCATTCTTTGAGAAAAATTGCATTCTTCTTTATCACATATAGCATTCTTTTGTAATTATCATTGATGATCAGATATATAAGGACATAGTTGATTACTGCAATTTAAATTACCTTCAGTTTTCCGAGTGCCATAGTAATAGCACTATAAATCACATGGAGAACTGCAAGAAAGAAGATAAGGACGTGAATCTGATGCAGTCCATCAACTGATATAAGCGATACATGGCCCTGTAAGATTTGATCAAAGAATAAATGATGAGAGAAATCAAGCCAAATGTAGGGGGAGGAAAAAGGAGAGAGAGAACAGTGTGTGGCAGCTGCTTATATGTAAAGGTCTAAGACTACAGTTTATTATTATCAATTATGAAATCACCCCGCTATGTTTCAATGCTGGTTTGTGATAGAGTAGTAATGCATAGTCTACATTTGAAATATGGCCCAAATTGTAGTACACAAGAAAGAAAAATATCTATCTTTTGAAATCAAATCATGTAAAAGTCTGTAAATAAAAATCACCACGAAACGGAATTCCTGAAAAATATTAATACACTTTAAACTGAACCTATACATTTTAAGTTTCATTGGCCCATTTTTACAATCTCATAATAGCAAAATAATTGATTGATGACAAAAATAGAATGCCAAAACTGCTATTGTACTAGTTTATTATCGATGAGTTGGTCTTCTTGACACAATAAAATTTGATCTATTTTATAATGTGCTCTATATGGTGACTGGTGTAGTCTTAAACTTTTTGGAGGGTCAAACTTGTCAATGCCAAAACATGCTGGCTTGATTAGCTAGCTTGACTCTATTTTATCATATTCTTCTTTGTTTTTATCAAAATAATTTACAAGAAACAATTTCATTTAATCAATAGCATAACTAGATTCGAAAAGCAAACCATGTTTACCTTCTTGCACTTGGCTTCTTTACCACCTGCCAAAACTCTACGATCATACCATAGAAGTCTACGATGACCATCATCTCCCTTAGTATCCTTTTTGTCTTCTGCGGCTTTTAAAGGACAAGGCAACATGGTATTCGCAACATGAAAAGGTATGCAGATTTCAGCAATATAATATTGACAGAACACAAGAATGAGCGAGATGAAACCGAGTATCATCAACTCTGTCACAGTCGGAAAAGAATAAGTTAGACTTCAAACGCAAATATCTTGCTCAGGAAGGATAGAAATTATGACCTACCAGCTTTGATCTTCTCCAATGCCTCGTAAAGAGCTTTCTTACGCCTATCCGTTAACCACTGTTTCACAACATCAGCAATCTCATTAGGGTCAAAAGTCAAAAGTTATTAGTTTGGAGCAAGAAAAGAGCTTACCAAAGTAATAAAATATCAATAATTATATAATTTCGAACTGTCAAACCGTCGAACAACAGATAATTTCAGAATTAAAGCATCATATAACTATTTGATAGCATCCTGAAGCAATCAATTTGAGCAAACAAACAGCATCAAGAAGGAAAAAACAAATTAAATGGGAGAAAAAGGAAAAGCCAATACATTCAATTGAAGAATAAGATTAATTTTATTTGAAGTTAAAATTAAGTAAATAAAACTATAATCATAGGTTAACAACTAAACTAGAAACATCAGAGACAAAATTACCCATTCAGTCCATAAATCCGGTATTTTGATAATGAAAGAAGATAAACCCACCAACTAATTTGTTATAAAACTTCTGTTTCAAATTGTACGAAAATCAAGTCAATTTAAAGACCAGATTCTTGACCGACTGAAAATTGCTTTTCAAGAATCCAAAAGTAAACCTCCAAACAACGGTAAAATACAAAATATTTCCAAAAGAAAACCCACAAAGATTTGCACAGGAGAAATGGTCAGAAAGTAAATTTTCATACCATTCCAACTTTGTGAAGAATCTTTTCCAAGGCAATCGAGATTATTATGATAATTGCACACACAACAGCCACTGCCCATGTCGGTGTCTGATCAAGTTCCCTTGAAGTACCCCCTTTATCCCCCGCCATAAGATTCCACACAGTCACACACCCTTTTAGCAGAAACTCGGTTTGAAGAGCAGAAACACAGATTTGTCTGCAGAGAATTTCAAATGAGGAAGTAAAACAAGTGGTCTTCTTGCTGACTAGCGTCCATTAAATTCTACCCAGAAATGATATTTTTATATAAATCAAAGCATTAACATTATGAATTTGGGGGGCCAGAAATACGTATAAATGCTCTAGAAAGTACATAAAACAATCTAGTCGTTATTGATAGACGGAGCAACTTTCACACGGAATTAATAAAATATTATTATTCAGCATTATTTAGAATATATATTTGGCAAAGGCAGAAATTTCCGTGTACTCTTTTTTCCTTGATTTTTTGGACAGCGGTTTTATAATTCGACTGTAGTAGAGAGAAGTCCACGGTTAAGTTAAAACTGAATGTGACTTCTCTTATCTATGCTAAATTAAATTTAATATGAAATGAACGCGTCAAGTTCAAATTTAAGGTTAGGTTTTGAATGACTCGATATAATGTTATATATATTAATCTTTTACGTCTTTTGACTTTTTAAGGTGCGAATAACGCATAAATAATATTTCTATACTTCGTATATTTATCTTCTTTGTCTTTCAATCTATTTCATCTGCTCAAACATGCTACGTAAAGTTTTTAAAGGTTAAAAATTTGTAAAAATTCAAAAGAAATGGGAATTGATGTAAGTTTATTCAGCATTATTTAGAATATATTTGGCGAAGGCAGAAATTTCCGTGTACTCTTTTTTCCTTGATTTTTTGGACAGCGGTTTTATAATTCGACTGTAGTAGAGAGAAGTCCACGGTTAAGTTAAACTGAATGTGACTTCTGTCTTATCTATGTTAAATTAAATTTGAAATGAAATGAACACGTCGAATTCAAATTTAAGGTCAGGTTTTGAATGACTCGATATAATGTTATATATATTAATCTTTTACGTCTTTTTGACTTTTTAAGGTGCGAATAACGCATAAATAATATTTCTATACTTCGTATATTTATCTTCTTCGTCTTTCAATCTATTTCATCTTTATTTCATCTGCTCAAACATGCTACAGGAAAGTTTTTAAAGGTTAAAAAATTGTAAATATTCAAAAGAAATGGGAATTGATGTAAGTAAAATCTGAAAAGAGATTTTTTAGTTATGCACAGGGAAAGAAAAAATAAATATGCCCCCGTTTGATGCACATTAAAATGGAAAGAATGTATTTTTTTTTATGTGATGGGGAATATGTGGTTGAAAAAGAAAAAAAAGTTATTGATGTGATGAAAAATATTTTTTTTATTGAAGAATATTTGATTGAAAATTAGTAGAAGAATGAACATGAAAAAAATAATGTGACCAAACAGGAGCATGTGTTACTATTACAGTATTACTGATTGAAGAGAGAGGAGAGAGAGCGAGTCAAAGAAAATAAGGTGGTGTTGGGTTGAATATGTAGAAGTATCAGTATATCAATAATTCCCTATGTACAGGGAAGAGTTTCCCTCACAGTGAGGTGGGACCCCATGTATTAAAAAAAAAAAAATTGTGCGGGCCTCACCATATGTGTTGTCCGTAGAACTTCTGTGAAAAAAAATTTGTAGTCTAAGCATTGTTCGTTAGTATATTGCGTCAATCTAGGAATCACTAATCTAGGAAAGAAATAACTATTCCATAAGAAAAAAAATCTCTATAATTACTAATTTCCATCATTGATTAATAGTTAAATTTATTTTTTCCTCATTTCTTAAGATGTTATGTATATTTAAAATTTTAAGATGAAGCATTAATTTGGTGAGAGGGAGTGTCCTTATCTCCTGTTTGTGCTCAATTTTTTTTAAAACTTATTTTCAACCTCACATTCACCCATAAAATAATGTTATACATTAATTCAAAAAAATTTCTTATTTTCCAAAAGAGTTGGTCAAGATTGTGAGAATACTGGCAATCTGATCCTCACAATTTGGAAAAACAATCTTGACACATGAACTGAAGGAATTTTTACGATCCTTAACTTGGAGCAGTTGGAAGATCAGAAGTAATTATCTGGTTTTCCACTGTCCTCTTTATCTCAAAGAGTCTCAGAAGCTTAAAGAGGTTACAAGAATAGAAACAAAATGTCAACCACCGA
>CAIGRS010233369.1:0-12407 GCA_903798395.1 Fraxinus floribunda | reverse complement strand
AGAATCAAGAATTACAAGATTAAGCGTATCAATGCGAAAAATAAGCGTCATAATATGTTTCGTATTTTTAATATTATTTTAATTATTTTTAAGACATTAAATATATTTTTATATAAAAAAAAATTATGAGAAAAAAAGGGGGGATAAGGCACGCTATAGCGCGCTATAGTGGGATTAAGCGCACTATAGCGCGCTTAATCTCGCTATAGCGGTTAACAAAAAAAGTTGACCGCTTTTTTACCCGAATACCCCTAAGCGTAGCGATTTCTCCACGCTACGAGCTATAGCGCGCTATTTAGAACAATGCTTAAGACTTGCCCCGAAAAAATCCTACATGGTTAGATGCGGCCGCATAGGCCAATTTTATTAATATTATTATTTTATTTTATTTATTTATTTCTTTAATCCAATTTCAATTTTGAACAACAAGATTCCTACAATCCCCAATTTGTTTAAAATCACATATTCAAAAACAACATTTATGCATAAGGACTACATATCTTTCGATTTGAATCTAAATATAATATAAACTTCATGAAGTATTATTGAAATTCCAAGTAGCGTAAATTTTTGAACCAATTATTTCTTGTGAAATACCGACGAAATCACACACACAAGTGTTACATTTTCACAAGTTTCTCTAACTCGTTTAGTGCTAATATGGCCTCGTACTTACCATTTTTCATTGAACTAAGAGAGAGAAATTATAACTCTCTATTGATGCAGCACCACCTCAAAGTTTGTATATGTGAAGTTCTTCCGCTATCTTTGTTACTTTTAAAGATACTTGTATCTAGCATTGAACTTCATTAAGAGGTTTATAACTCATTCCTTCAACCGTAACAACCAATATTATTTATCAAGGATAGGGTTTAATAAATTAATAGTGTTAAAATATATTCACTTATCAAATGATTTGTCATTACCCTTTGAACTTAAATATACTTGATTAGTATATTTTTAGTAGGTTTTCATTATTGGTGTATTTAATTAAAGAGTTTCAATATCATCCTACTTGATGTCGATCTTACTAACAAATATACATAAGTATACCTAAAACAATTATCAATAAAAGTAATAAAATGTCTATTACCTCTTCTTGTCAACGTGCCATTTAATTCACATATATCGTAATAAACAATTTCAAGTCAGTTTATTAATTTTACTATATTATGAAATGACTTTTTAAACATTTTTTTATTTAATACATGTTTCACATTTTTCTAAGTTATCAACTTCACATTGTACTAATTCACATTTAGCCATTCTTTTCATAGTGTTAATTCTTATGTGTGCTAATCTACCATGCCATAAATTAAATGAATCAATAACATAAGCAAAAGATTTGTTTTTATTAGAATCATTGTCAAAAGTACAAAGTTTGAACATTCCTTCAGTAGAATGACCATTTCCAACAAAATATCCATTATAGTTTATTACAAGTTTTCTCGACTCAAATACAGATTTGATTCTCGATTTTTCCAAGAGAACCCCACTTGCTAAGTTCCTATACATATTCAGTACATGAATGACATTGGTCAAAGTAATTTTCTTTTCCGAAATGAAGATGATTTCTACATTCCCTTTGCCAATCACTTTAGATCTCCCTTCGTTTCTCATTTGGATGTCTTGACCATCATCAATGTTATGATTAGATTTGAAAATAGACTTATCATAACACACATGAATAGTTGCACAAGTATCATACCATCAACATGGAACCTTGCTTTGGATTGCATTGATTCGCTCACCATAGTGATAATCTCATCAATGAAACTCATATGTCCCTCCTTATTTTCTTGCTTTTTGTGTTTGTATCTCTAGCATAGTGCTTCGGTTCACAAACATAGCAAGATCCTTTGGACTTAGTTTTAAACTTCCCTTGATCCTTAGGATCAAGAGGTTTCCCTTTTTGGAGTTATAAGAATACTTGTTGGAGTTATCCACATTGTCCACAGCATTAGCTTTTGAAAAGCCATCATAATAACATTCGGTCTTATCTCTTGCCTTGATTCTTCCTCAATGCGAAGATATTTTTAATGTGTTCCTTAGAGAAGTCTTCAGAATTGTGAATAATCTTCTTCATGTTTCCTTTCCAAGTCTCCAAGAGTTTAGCAATAATTTCTCCCTCTTGAAATAATTCAAGAAGTTCAATTTTCACGACTTTTAATTTGTTGACAATGACTTGTAATTCATGTACTTGAGGCAAAAAAGAAATATTATCTAACAGTTTGAAATCAAAGTATTAAGATATAAGAAATTTCTTGGTACTTTTCTCCTCAGCCTTATATTTATTTTCAAGTGCATCCCATATTTCCTTTACTGAAGTGGTATTAGTGTACAGATCATACAATTGATCTGAAATAGCATTTAGGCGGATGTGACCACAACATATCAATTTGTCATCTTGCCTCTTCTTTCTCTCGGTACGAACTTCCTCCATATTTTCTTTGATTGCATCGGCAATTGGTTCCAAGTTTGGGTCAAGCAGATAAAAGATATTTAACGCCATTAGAAGGAATTTGAGTTTGTCTTGCCATCTTGTGAAATTTGATCCATCAAACCTATCCAAATCCACCAAATCTTAATTCATCAATTTGATAGTAACCAACATAGTTTCCATCTCCATCGCAGTAAATGTAAAATATCGTTTGAGATTGTTGGAAAATTTACAACAATGGAAAGAAACGAAGAAGAAGATGAAAAAATATTAAAGAATAGTTTGATACTAAAGAAGACTTGAACAAATATAAACGTTGTCCTTAAACGATAGTTGGCTCCTTTTCTAACTGCTTTAAGGATTTTCGGCAAATAGTTGAAAGATTAAACAAGCTTTAGATGAAGAACACCAAAGCAAAAAGAGTATCTTCAAATTGAACAAAGTGAAAACAAAAAAAAAAAAATGAACATGTAGAGAATAATGAATTTTCTCAATAGCTCGGATGATGAGAGAATGATTTTTATTGTGTTTAGGGATGAATATTATCGTGTTTTTATACCATCCAATCATCCCTATACGAATTGGTACCACCTTTACACAACAAGATGCAAGAAATCGTCCAAAGGACACCATTTTTTAAATTAAAAAATTTGCTAACGGGCAGAATTTTCAACCATGCGGTCGCATTGCTTTAAACTTGGCCACCGGAAAGTTAGATGCAACCGCATAGGCTGTTTCTTTTTTTTTTTTTTTTTTTTATCTTTAATCAAATGATCAAATCCAGAAGTGTTCAATGATAAGTGTGTTTTACACACTTATTTAGGCCACAATATATGGATAATTGTTGGTAAATATAATGAAATGTGACTTAATTCTATATAAATTATGTTTTGTAGGATAACATTAATAGACACGGTAGACTAAAATGCTATAGCAAAGTTCAATGAATTCAACTATTATTTAAATAAAACTCTCATAGAAACAATATAGGGAACGTTTTTAAAGACCTAGAGCCGTCCATAATGAAGGGGAGACACATTCTAACAGATTTTGGAGCATAGGAGGCAAGAAACCTGAAAATCGATTTCAAGATTTGAAGATTCAATTTAAAACTTTGCTTGGGTGATGTCAATTTTTCAATATTTCTTTTGTTTTCTTCTTCATAACATGCTAGACTAGTTTTCTTTAGGTTAAGAGAACGATAAACCGTGTAATATGAATTTTATATTTTGTTTTACATACTTGACATTGAAAACACGTTTTTGAATATTCAGTGATTTATATAATTTTCTTTTCTCCATAATTATTGTGTATAGTGGTTGTGTGAATGTGATTGCATGTTTTATGCATTTGAAAAAGAGCCAGTTCGAGTCCCATCAGGGCCACTGAGGTGAGTACCCGGCAGTAAACTTCAGGGTCCCGTGAAATTAGTCAAAGTGCGCTCAAGTTGGCCTGACCATCCACGGTTATCAAAAAAATAAAAGAGAGACATAGGTTCAACATGACATAAATTGTCATACCGATGGGGAATAGAAATATATCACTATACTCTATATGAATCTTTAGGTATTCATAAAAATTCATGCATTCTTATATGTTCGCATGTCATAGAAATATAGTCGGGTCATATATGAGAGTGTTTAACATTACTCGAGAGAGATTGTTAAATAAATTAAAAATATTGATTCATTAAAATTTAATAACGTCGCAATAATTAAAATTGAACTAAAACAATCTCTGTGGGACGATATTTGGACGCAAATCAACTTTATTACTTGTTAACGAACTTTACATTTGCGATGATTTTAATTCGAAAAAAAATTTCGTGAACATTCAGTCCCAAATTCAACAGTCCTTTTATACTCCTTTTCGAAATAGCTTTCGAGATCATACTATACTCTTGTCCCCTCAACTAAGGTTGTCTAATGACTATATAAAGTGTTATAGGGGGCCAGTTTTAAGTGGACGTAAGCCTCACGTTATGAGTAAACCACTATAATTTTGCTTCTGATTTGCCTGTTTTTTTTCATTTTGTTATCTATTTTTTTTTTGGATCGGTAAAAAATTAATTAATCAAATACCATGTACGAAAACAACTGGGCATACCCAGGCGAGACATATGACAAGTGCATAATACAAACAAAAACCTCCGGGCATACCCGGGCGAATCACAAAAAGACGAACAATACAAGAACTCCGGACAGGCCCGGGCTATCAAGATGGAACAAAACGAACCAAACTAGTAATCAGTAGCCATAGTCTCATATTGATTCAAAACATGTGGATACAGAGAAAACATAACTTTGTAAACTAGTAATCATTTTGTTATCTATTGTTCTCATAAGAAATGGTTAATCTCTAAACGGGCTATCCGCCCCCATCCTGCTGCCTATTCTCTGTTGCAAGATCAGAAGCTAGGTTCTGCCCCATCTTCATCGTTTCTAGGCTGTTTTTCAGGGTGGTGTTGCTTTTTATATCTCCTTGAAGGGCCCTCACTAATCCACCGTATAGTATCTAAAGATTAATGTGACAATTGATCTTCATTGTCATATAGTTTTATACCATTAAATGAGAGATCCATAATGAGAATTCCAATGACTTGCAGCTGTGTTAACATTGAGAGCATCAATTGTCGTCTTGGACTAGTCATCGATTATGGTGAACAAAAAAAAAGTATCGTCATGCAAAATCCTTTGACAACAAAGAGGAACTCCAATATATTGAACAAGCGTGAACAAAAAGTTCAGCACGTTTTAGAGAGGGTTCTATAACTTTAGATCCATTAATTTGTAAATAATTCAATGCACGTTTTGTCAAATTCAAGTTTCCATTTTATTATGCACATATTCAATTTCTTATTGGTCTTATGGTAATTAATAAGTGAATAGTAAATTATGGTTGACCAAACAAGGGCTCAAATCAACTTGCCAAACTGAGAATCATACCATCAAATTCACCTTGAACGAGCAACTGCGTACAAATCTATTCATTCAAAATTAGGTAGGTCCGCATCTAAATTTTGTGCTGACGTGGCACTTCATGATCCAGCTGTGTCAAAATTACTTGCAGACTCGTTCGCTCGTTCGCTCGCTCTCTCCCTCACACACATACACAATTTCTCATTTCACAAACCCCAAAGAATCCCAGACCCTTTTCGGTTTTCAGTGAAAAGAAACGATGAAAAGAATTCCCGCACTCATATTCACAGCTGTGAGCCTCAATTTTCCATTCAATTCTTAAAAGATTAGTCTTTTTTCTCAAGGTCTCTCTCTATCTCTCTCATTCTCTGTGTCTCCTCTGAATTTATCTGTTGTAAACATGGTGTAAAGTTTGAGTCTTTTTTGCTTTGGGCTAATTAGAAGTGGAACCCTAGTTGGGTTTTGTTCTGGTTGTGGAAAGATGTTGGTTATGATTTTGTGTATAGATTATTGTAACGAGTTTTTGTTACGATCTGAGTAACCTCATCCACCATTTTTTACCTTCTCAGAGTTAAAGTTGAGGGTTTTGATTTAGTTTGATTATTCACCTGAAGGGATTTTTTCTTTTTCTTTTTTTTCCCTCTTCAGTTGACCAGAAATGATTTGTGGTGTTAATTTGTTTTTCCAGATGAATTTTGGATTTTTATTCACTCAAGTGTGAAAGTTATCAAGAGTTTTGATTTTTCTGGCCAGATTAAGCTAGTTTTGAATTCATTTTACAAGAGGGAAGTTTGGGTTTTGGATTTCCTGACTGATTAAAATTAGGGTTTCGAGCATGAATTGGACAGTTGGGGACTGTTAATATTTGGTTGAGCTGAAAAGAATTTGCCGTGTTTGATTTTGAAGACTTACGTGAATTTCCAATGGCAGATGAAAACCCCGCAATGAATCTTGATCTCAATTTGGGACCTGTTGATACTTCAGGTGATAATGGTGACACTGGCTCAGGATCTTATTCCAACATGGCTATGAACTTGGAGGATTGGTTAGATGGTCCTGTTCATAGGTTCACGGAAGCTGTTAGGCAGAGGGGTCATCGATGGCGTTCATTATGGAGGCAAGTTCCAATTCCTCCTGAAACTAGAAACCTTGCGTTAGAATTGATTGGTGGGGATGAATTACAGACTGGTGAGGGTAGCATTACTGCTGTGGAAAGGCCTGTTGAGGTAGCCAAAACATGTGAGAATGGCAATGGTTATTTGGAAGACAAGGATCGTAAAAAGAAGGAAGATGGCCAAAAGAATAATGCTGACGAAGGTAGCTTTTTCGATTGCAATATATGCTTGGACTTGGCGAAGGACCCTGTGTTGACTTGCTGCGGTCACCTGTTTTGCTGGCCTTGTCTTTACAGGTGGTTACATGTTCACTCTGATGCAAAGGAATGTCCTGTTTGTAAAGGAGAGGTGACTACAAAAAATGTGACCCCAATTTATGGTCGGGGTAATAATACAGGGGAGCCAGATCAGGATTCTAGTCTGGAGATTCCTCTTAGGCCCCAAGCACGGCGGGTTGAGAGCTGGAGGCAGACTATTCAAAGGGCTGCATTTACTATTCCAATGGAGGAAATGTTCCGTCGTCTTAGTAATACATTTGATTTGAGTCGAGAGTTGGTCCAGGTTCAGTCTCGAAACTCTGATGGTCCTCATGAATCACCTGAGAGAAGTAACTCCTTGCTCAACAGAATTCTGACTTCTAGAGGAATGCGTAGAGAACATAGTCCGCAAATGCCATCTGATGATGTGATTGACTTGACAGAAAGCAGTCCGAGGAACTATGAGGCAAGGGAAAACAGTCGACGCTCGTCGCGTTTACTTCGTAGGTCAAATTCACATCGAGCCGCTTCATTGTCTAACCTTACATTTGCATTGAGCTCGCCTGAAAGACTAGCTACTGAAAGAGCGGTTGAATCCTATTTTCGTAACAATTCTGTAGAAAGAAATCAGGAACTGCCCCCACCAGTTGATGATAGGGATTCTATGTCAAGCATTGCTGCTGCTATACACTCTGAGAGTCAGACAGTAGATAATGCCATTGAAATTGACTCCAGAGTTTCCCTTTCTACTTCGTCTTCCAGAAGGAGAAATGATGCTTCAAGAATTTCGGATATAGATAGTGGAGACTCACGTGCACCTAGGAGGAGGAGACTAAACTGATTCGTATCTTCGTATTTGCTGTCAGATTTCATATTATATTCAAATATTAATATTTCTGAGCACCATATGGATCAAATACCTTGTATTCGTCATTTATTCCAGCAGAAATGCTCGGTTTCTATAGCTGGAAATTTCCGTGAGGTATAACAGAACCTTTGAAATTTTGCTGCTTGGAGTTTATAGTATAAAATCTTGTTTTCCTTTATGGTCTTTGGTTTCAATTTTATGTGAAAATTCAAATATATAATGAAACAACCAAGACCACTATATTAGTTGCATTTGTAAATACGGTGAGTCTACTAGTACACCGCGGTGTCCATTAATGGACACCCCGATGGACACCCCGGTGTACAAGTAGATTAATTCTTGTAAATAACCATGCAAAATTTAACTACATCTGTACATGCGTCCAATACCCTCGACAATCCTTGAAACATCATGTGATATATGTAATTAAATTGCCATGGAAGCACTGCAATATTGAATAAATGAATAGTAACTATGCTACTTGCCTTTGGTTAAGCTTATTTTGAACATGTGTTTTCATGTGTACACGTGTATGTGGCTGTTTTCGCATAGCGGAACAGTATGGCTGCATGCATTTATGTTTTCCTAGTATTACTGTTTACAGAATTTTCTTTAACCTTGAATTCTGTTTGTAAGAATTGGTCCTGGTCTGTCATTCAGGTTAGTTGAAAAAATTCAGTAGAAGATGTGTTCTCAAATCAAAACTTTAAATGTTAAGTCAATTAGCGTAATTCCTGCGCATATCTATGAATAGGAGTTGTACGAGTATCTACATGACCTAAATTATCAACGGGCTCTTCAACCAACACTGAAAAATCGTCCGCTCCATCGACTGGAACATTTAGAGGATCTCCTGTATCAATCACTTCCATTCCTCTCATCAGACTATCTGTAGCAATCATAGCTACAGTTCTAACTCGATTATTTCCTAATAATTGTTGTACCTCACAAGTCCCATTAATTGCTTGACCAGCAGTATCTTGTTTCTTCCTGCTTCATTCAATACTATATAAATCCATTGATATCAACAACTTAATTATTCTTTTGATGCCGTTGATAACGTGAATTTCTTTTTCTAGCCAAAATTTGTTATCAAGACAAGGTGGTATGCAAATATATGTTCTTGCTCCGTTCACATAAGTCTCCCTTCTTTTGTTCTGTGAGTTGTATGCTAGACACACCTCAGAATTACTCCACACAAGATAAGCATGTAATTGGCTTCTGCAGGAGAATATGTTAAATTGCTTTTGTCACTCCAAATTTATCTGGGTTTTGAGTGTGCTAACTTCTAACCTTCATTAAACTTATCGAGAGTTTCTTTTCTTGCACAAAATATGTTATCCTGCTTGCATATATATGCCTGCTACAGCTTCCTAAGCGTGATATTTAAAGCTGGATGAGCTAATAGTTGTGCTTATTCCAAAATTCTCCTAACTTGATTTGCTGCTACATTAAGCAACATTTTTTGTTAATTGTAAACTAGAGCCTCTTTTGATTCTGCAATATTTTCTTCTCACTCCAAATTCTTTCATTTCCATGTAAAGATCATTTCCTTCACGAGTATGTTTACCCACTCCACCAAATACGATTTATCCTTTATTGGTAATACTTGATTCATCTCATGGAAGTTGAGTTCGCTCAAGTTTACATTCGGTCATGAGCATGGCTCATTAAGGGCAGTGGCAATTTTTTGTCTTTTAATCATGTTTGATATTGTTAGTTCCATGTTAAGGCTTTAAATGTAGGATTTGAGAAAATTTCAGGTTATGGCACGAGTATTGAATCTACTGATGGGATATTTGGTACATTTGGAATTATTTTATTTGAAATAAGTAGCTTGACTATAAAGCGCTTCAATGTGAATTACATGCATAGGTGCTGTTATGGCTGAATTTATTTAATCTAATTGTCTGAAAAGTTGAATGTGATTTTTGCGCACTAGTTTTTATTGCCTGTACGTAAGCTTCACTAACTGGTTTAGATTCATGAGAATATTGAACTAACACGAGGATGGACAATATCCTTCAGAGGTCTTTGTTATATAATGATAGTTATCGGTATACATTGCTTCTTTAATCTGTGTATGTCCAGTGTGAGTGACACTAAACCAACTTTGTATTGCTGTTTTATGCAAGAGGTGCTCTTTCTAGAGTAGCATTTGTCTTTGATCTGTTTTATGTTTTTCTTTAGTTGCCTCCGCCCCAAACTAAATGTCCTAGTTTTTACCAGAAATTTCGTTACCAACCTCCCATGATTGATGCTTGCCGGATTATACATGGAAACTTGATTTAGGTTCAGCATCAGAAAATGTCTGTATTTTCAACTCCCTTTATGTTTTGCATGTAAATCTATTCTTTGTTAGCTTCCAGGCATGATATTTCGTCAACTTCATTTTGCAATGCAATTTATTGGTCGTTCTTTTCCTCTGGGACTCTTTTATACACCTTTGTTAGAGATGTGCATTTCCTATCGTATTCCCTGTTGACAAACCTTCACTTAATGGAATGTTATGAACGTTGCCTCTGCAAACCTCCTCCTAATAGTAAAGATTGTTGTGAAGGCGAACTCTTTCAATTTCTGCTAGGGACACTTGAGGGATCCGTCCATGGACTTGGATCTAAATCGATTTTGTGCATGACTTGAAGTAAATTTTAGGTAAGTAGCACTGGATGGTACTAATGAGCTAGATTTTAACTTATTTTTAGTTTTTTAATACTGTTCAAGGCAATTTAAACATTGGAGATTGCAAGAATGATGGCAATTATGAATATGCATGTTTTGGCCTGACAAGTAGGGGAAAAAATGACTTAGAATCCAAGTTACCTTTAGTCAAAAGCCTAATCATTACCAATTAAATTTAATAATACAATTACCTTGAATTATGAAACAAAAGATTGGTGATACAAAGTTTGGTTTTATCATAGTTTTGTGCTAGCTAGCATAAGGGCCCCCTCGTTAAAAAAAAATAATAGTTTTACACAAATGAGTTTAACTTTTTATATGCATCGAACAGTTTTTCTTTTATTAATTCCTTGGACACATAGGAGGATCATTGTATGGAAGCACACACTAATCTAGAAAATAGTATGATTATACGGCTGGGATTTTGTCCCTTTCTTTGCCAGCATCCCAGTTTCATAAAAGTGCGAGGCATGCATCTGATCGTGAGGGCTTTAGCCGTATATAAAGAAAGATAAAGGCATACCCCATAGCTCCAACCAATCTTGGCTAGGAGAAGCTAATTCTCTACATATTTAAACTATACGAACACAAGACTGCCTCTTTCATGAAGAGAGAGAAAGATGTGAGTTCTAATAAACAACTTTACATTGGTTAATTTGTGGATGTAAATCTTCCACTTGTTATTACATTGTTCTCTATCAGTTTGTACTAATTTGGACTTTTCATCCATGACAAGGTAAAGTTCAAGAATTTACTTTTTGAATTTGTTGAAATTGGTTAACTTAGATCGAGTTCTTGTTATACATATATTAATTTCAAGCCATCGATTACGATGCCAATTCAAATAGGACACAAGAACATGCATATGATGACAATCACAATAATGGTAGTAATAATTATTTAAATTATGGAAAGAAAAGCATGACAAATGACTAATCATAATTAGACACAAACAATTATTGAAATTGATGGTGTTTTCATGAGAAGCTGTCTTCTCTAGACCTCATTTTTACCCATCATAAGTAATCCTTTTTAAATATTTTAGTATATTGTGAAATTTCGTCGTTATTTATGTATCGAACTAGAATTGATAGATCACCTTAATCGTTTTTTCCTTAATTTTCTTTTTCTGAGTTTACAAGGATTTACTACTTTTGATCGTTCTTAATGTCTTTGAGTCGTCATCCTTTTTTTTTTTTATAAGTTGTTAATTATTTATGTGCATGTATACCCTAAAGCTAAAGGAGGATTGCATGTTTTACTTGTAAGATAGAAATCTCGCAATATTTTTGAGTCTGCGAGGATTTACTGCTTTTGATCGTTCTTGATGTATTAAGTCGTCATCTTTTTTTATAAGTTGTTAATTATTTCCGTGCATGTATACCCTAAAGCTAAAGGAGGATTGCATGTTTTACTTGCAACTTTTACTTGAAAACTCAATGAGAAATTAGTTAAATAATTGAAATAAAAAAATTACAAGACAAAGTACATTGATCTAAGCGTGCTGGCAGAGTCATAATCAAGCCATAAAGATTATCTGATATTGTACATTGAACATAAACATCAAATTACAAGTCAGTTTTTAATCTGATATTGTATATTAAAAATTAAAACATGTCATTTTGTTCATTTATTCTTATCTCTGCTCCGGGTTCAAAGGTGTCAATGTTTATTTTTATAAGTATTTAATTTGCAAAAAAGTTCACTGATTTAAAGAAGTATTTATTTATAACTAATTCGTAATAATGAAAATTAATTAATATAATTTATTTATCAATTAATATTATTATTTTCACTTACTAAGAAAGAGAGGGACATTAATAACAATATATAGATGGAAGCATTTGAGAGAAAGGGACAAGACATCATGGATGAAAGACCATTCCTTCACCTTATAATTATTATTACATTTTTGTTGTTGGTATATAATTATTAATAAAGTATGGGGTCATTCGACATAGTTTTTGACTAGAAAAATATAGCCTATTTTGATCAAAGTTAATGCAACGTAATTGAAAAGTTAATAAAAATTACAAGTCTCGTAGAATGTGTAGTATAAATTGAAATTTGATCAGTTGGAATTTTCGATTTTTTCTAAAAGAAAAAAGTTGATTTTTAGCAAAATCA
>CAIGRS010233362.1:0-12808 GCA_903798395.1 Fraxinus floribunda | reverse complement strand
CCACTCGCAAACTCATCCTTGACACAACCATCGGTGTTGATCTTGACAGATCCAATAGATGGAGTGCGCCACCAAACCATGATAGGGGGAGGAGATAGGGAGAGAGTCAAAGAAATACCAAAAAATTTAGCAAGCTATATGTCATTACGCCAATGTGACGATCGAAAAAGTCTGCCGATATGGAGAAAGGATACCACACGGTAAACTCTCCATATAATACGTCTTGAGCTCATACGTATGCTCTCNCAAACCATGATAGGGGGAGGAGATAGGGAGAGAGTCAAAGAAATACCAAAAAATTTAGCAAGCTATATGTCATTACGCCAATGTGACGATCGAAAAAGTCTGCCGATATGGAGAAAGGATACCACACGGTAAACTCTCCATATAATACGTCTTGAGCTCATACGTATGCTCTCGTGCTTGGCATTATTTCTCTCAGTCCAAAGAGACCAGAAAATCAATAAAGGAATAATGATGCGAATGTGTCCGCTCCTGGCAAACTGTCCAGAATACCTCCATCTTTGAAATCTCTGTTTGACACTCTCTCCTACACTCATGGTAATCTGAAATAAAGCCCCAAAATGTTGCCAAACATGATCTGAAATACAGCTACCAGTAAAAATGTGAGTGATGGTCTCAATCTCTGAACAACATTGACATCGAGAAGCCAACTTACCTTCATTTGACAAAAATATAAATAATATAAAAGGAAAAATAGTAATTAATCTTATGAAATATGCAGATAATAATGAGTAACTAATGTCATTGAATTTAATATGCGATTTGAACGAATTATTTGATAATTAATAAAGAAAATTGCACGCTGGCATCAACTTAAGTTTATATTCTAATATAAATAGATGCTTAAATTAAATTACCCTCCGTTTGACAAATTAACTTATAAATAATTAAAAATAGAATTAGTAATTAATCTTATGAAATGTGCAGATAATAATTAGTAACTATTATAAATGTCATTAAATTTAATATTTGATTTGGCTGAATTAATAAATTATTTATATAGTAACCAAACAAATGCTAATCGATAGTTGTAGTGATGATAAGAAATTTACGCAAGTAGAACTAAATATAATCCATCACACGTTTGTTGAATCTTGTTTAGTCAAAGTCTAAAAATGAAGGTCCTTTCATCTCATTGGTGGATGGAGTTGTAAATGACTGAAATGGTTTGATTATAAGATCAAACATATTCAAAGCACGTGCTTAGTGCATCGGACAAAATTGTGTATTTGTTTCCACAAGAGATGAAATTATACATCCGCAGATTCATTGAACGTGCATCCGCCAAGGTCAACAAAAAGAACACCAGTACACATTGGTTTTTCACAAAACAACAATGCTATATGTACAACATGTCTTCACAGAATATTTTTTTTCCGATAACACTTGGCGACATTTCATTGGGAAAAAAAAAACCAAACAAACAGGTCCAATCAAGTGCTAAGTAGTAAAAGTTTTGTAAGGAAAAAGCACGTACATATGATTTTTTCCATCACAAAAATATTGTTTAGACATTTGGACCTGGTGCATGTCCAATACATGTAGTATTAGAGAATATTAAACAATATAAAAAGCAAAAATTGAATACTTGTTTTGTATCATACTTCTTACTAAATTTCCTAGATGTATCAAAAGGGTCATTTGTCATTTCGGACCACATATCCCTTTAAAGTATTGAAATATAAAGATAGATTTAACTATCATTAATAATTATATGAGAACCGTTAGATCATATTATGTATTAGTAGTAAGTGGTATTGATAATATTATCTTAAATTATGATGTTTTTACATTGAAATGTATATCTTTGTTGACATTTATTGAGGTGTAAAAATTAATGGCATTGATTGTTTTAAGTGTTGTTAAAATTAATGGCAGAAATGTTGGCCACCTCACATACCGTCAAACAAACTATTCATGTAGCTTCATTGTATTATCTTTAGAGTCTTGCTACAGGTATCCCGGGCAATTACACGCCCGGTTACCTGGCCCCACTGCTCCCCTCACAATAGGGGTGGCAAAATTATTAGCAGGTAACTGGGCGTGTAAAAGCTCGGGTACCTTTAGCATTTTCCTTATCTTTATGCTAAAACAATCTTGGACTCATAGGCTAAGATATATATTTACGGGGTTGAATCAAATTGTAACTCATGGGAACTAAGGCCATATAAGCGCTCAAATTCCTTCATGATTAAATCCAAACCCTAAAAGTGAAGAACTATATTTAAATGACTTTTATTAAGTGTACATTCAATGGGTAACATTCAACAAGTGTTGAGCGAAAAAGTGTGTTATTTTAAAAACATTGTCCATTCATGTGCCGACATGTGAAACAATATCAAAAATAATGTAAAATAAGATATATATATATATATAGCATTAATTATATTTAGGTTGGGTGTGGCACACCCACTTTGAAACTAAGTCCTTGTTTTGGCTATTATTAATCAATCATATCATTTTTATTCAATTTAAGGAATATCCATCTACTTCCTGTTCGTTTCTATTTATTATAATATAAACAGTATATAAATAACTACTAAACATACTTTAATTAAGTCAAATAAAAGGTGTTCTGTTTCTTCATTATTTCGATTATGAGCAAAAGGTAAAAGGCATGCATCTTTGAATAGTATATTTGAAATTTCAAACTCTGGTAACCTTATTTTCTAAAATTAATTACAACGTCTAATAGGCTAAAGCAAAATATATTCCTAACAATAAAGCTGTTTGGCCCCGGGATTAAATTCTGGATCAAACCAGGGGCGCGCAAACACCCCTCAAGTAGGGCCGCCAAGTGGCGCCCCAGGTATGACTCGGGATTTAATCCTGGGCCAAATAGCATAACTCTATTCCTAATTGGGTTTTCATTTCATCAATTTTGTCTTGTGCTGTTGGCAAATGGCCCATTCCACCTTCGTAGGAACACGTCGATGGGCTATCCCCCAAATGGAAAACTCTTTTTTAAGTATATCTTTAAAAGAGTCTCCAAATACATGAAGTTGTCTATTATAGTGACGCCAGGCAGATTAGTCATTATTCTGCAAGTTGGTTTCAACAGACAATTAAAAGGGAAGAAATAAGAGAAAACGTCAAGAAATAAGAACAAAAACTTTATTAATCATCCAATGTGCGAAAATAACCTACAAGTCGGGTTATATAGCTAATAAAATCATAATTATCAGGATTTTACCAAAAATAGCAAAATTTCAATATTCATACCAAAAGAAAATACGTAATAAAATAAATAATATCCCAAAATTTGGCTTAAATCGAGTTCGTAATCTATGTTAACAAAGGCAATCGAAATATTACCAAAAGAGGAAAAAAAAAACTAAAATTGTGGATTCAAGGAAAAATAGCGGATTTTGCCCTTGAAACCAATGCACATGAAGCAAAGATGGATGACTACGATGTGAACACTGAAAAGAGCTTTTCGAATTGGGATCATGAGCGCGATTCTGATAGCCGTAGCCAAAGTTATGGCCAAAATACCAAAAATTGTCCAAAAAGTCTCCAATTAGGAAAGGTCATTGATTACTTGATATTCTTACGCTGATCTGCCAACTCATGGTACTTCAGCACCATCAACAAGCTATCTGACAACTCAACTTTGTCGACTCGGATCCTCCTGCATCAGTCGTCCCAGGTTGGAAAGAACTCGCCCTCGAGTTTACATTAGGGTCATCATAATCCATAAAACAAGGACTTTACATTAAAAACATCAGAAATCTTCAAATGGTTGTGAAGGCGCAGTCTGTAAACATTATCGTTGATCTTTTGCAGGACCTCACAGGGTCCAATCTTCTACTCCTTAAGCTTATTATACACCCCAATACGAAAACGATCACGAGTTAAGACCGCCCAAACAAAATCATCAACTTCAAAAAGTACCTGACGACGGTGACTATCAGCCTGAACCTTGTACTTGTCATTACTCTTGTGAATGGCTAGCTTCACTTGTTCATGAATACCCTGAAGATGTTCTGCCATCTCATGTGCCTTGTGACTCAAACGACCGTGGAATAGGGGCTAAATCAAGTATTATCTATGGATTCCAACCATAGACAATCTCAAATGGGCTTATTCTCCTCATCCTATTCGTCGACCTGTTATAGGCAAATTCTGCTTTAGGTAATGCCAAATCATACTGCTTTTTCGGTTTAGTCCGTTCCAAACTCCTCAAAAGATTTCGCAAGCTCCGGTTCACCACCTCGATCTAACCATCTGTCTGGGGTGATAGGCACTACTAAAATTCAACTACATCCCTAGCTTCTCCCATAAACTCCTCCAAAAATGGCTAATGAACTTGGTGTCACGATCCGAAGTAATTGATTGAGGAACACCATGTAAACGCATAATTTCTCTAAGTAAAGATGGTTGATCCGGGTAGCATCCATTGTTTTCCGACAAGCTATAAAATGGGTCATCTTGAAAAACCTGTCAACCTTAACGAAAATAGAATCCAAGGCCCGTTGGGTACGGGGTAGTCCCAATACAAAACCCATACAAACATCAAACCAATGAGCTTTAAGTACTGCTAAGGGAGTGTAAAGACCCGCATTAGTAAGAACTTCATTGGACCGCTGACACACATAACAACGCTTTACATAATGAGCCACGTCACTGCTCAATTTGGGCCAATAATAGTTAGATGAGACATAGCCAATGTCTTATCTCACCCGAAATGACCCATGTTATGAAGTTCACTAATGATATGTTGCCTTAGTGAACAATCTAAAATGTACAACTGTAATCCACGAAACAGATAGCCATTATGCAAAATGAAATCATGTTGTTGATTGTCAGTTACCTCCCGAGTTTTCCTCCCAGAGGAAGGGTCTACAACATACATATCAGGAAAATACCTCAAATCCTACGATGCTGGTGCTCATGGTGGTGAGGAGTGATGTGCGATGACTCAATGCATCTGCGACACGATTCAGACTCCCAGCTTGGTATTTTAGTGAAAATGTGAACTCCTGCAGGTACGCCACCCACTTGGCATGCCATCTACTCAATTTGTGTTGACCATTGTACCTCTGCCAGTATGACACCCCCTTAGCATGCCATTTACTCAATTTATGTTGACCATTGACGTACATCAGGGCCTCATGATCAGTGATAAGAATGAACTCTCTCCGTATTAGGTAATGACGCCAATGCTACAAGGACTAAACTATGGCATAGAACTTGAGATCATAGGTAGAATAGTTCTTCTTCGATCATGATACCTTCTCACTTAAAAATGCTACCGGACACCCCTCCTGACTCAAAACACCACCAATACCAACACCAGATGCATCACAGTTTACTTCAAACACCTTTTCAAAGTCAGGGAGTGCCAAAACTAGAGCCTCTATCATCCTGTGTTTGACCAACTGAAAATTAGCATCTGCCTTCTCAAACCATTGGAAGTAATGTCCCTTAAGGCATTCTGTGATTAGGGTAATGAGAGTACTGAAGTTTATGATAAACTAGCGGTAGAAGGATGTTAATCCATGAACATTTCTGACATTGTGCAACGTCTTTGGCTTGGATCATTCTAAGATTACATCTATTTTTGATTGATCTGTATGAACACCATCAGTAGACACAACAAAACCAAGAAAAGTTACATAAGTTGTGAAAAAAGAACACTTATTCTGATTGATGAATAGGCGCTTCGTCCTCAGCATATCAAAATTGGCATGGAGGTGATCAAAGTGTGATGCCCACGTCGAACTATAAATGAGGGTGTCATCAAAGTAGACGACCGTGAACTTTTCCATGAAAGGCCGTAACATCCAATGCATAAATCTCATAAAGGTGTTGGATGTATCGGATAGTCCAAAGGGCATGACCATTTACTCATACAACCCGTGTTGCATCTTAAACATTGTCTTCCACTCATCTCCAGACCTTATTCTGATTTGGTCATTTCCGCTCTTAAGGTTAATTTTTGAAAAGACCTTAGAACCTAACAACTAATCTAACATATCATCCAGATGGGGGATGGAAACATGTATTTCACTGTAATCCTATTGATAGTAGAATTGATGGCTCTGCTATCAACAAATGTATGCCAAGAACATCCTTCTTCGGCAGCAGTAGAGAAGGAACTGCACATATACTCGTACTCTCGCAGATGTAACCCCTCTCCAACAATTCTACCACTTGTCGTTGTAAATCTTCAGCTTCCTTGGGACTGAGGCGATACGTCGATGAATTTGGCAAACTTGATCCCAGAACAAGGTCGATCTGATGTTGAATATATCTCAAAAGTGGCAACCCCGGAGGAAGATCTTCTGGCATCAAGTCAGAGAATTCCATTAGCGTCTGTTCTACTTATGTCGGTAAATCTTGATTCTCATCTGTAGTACTATTCCAACAAGGCAATAGAGCATAGACCACGTCTTCACACTCAATCTCAACTAAAAACCTAGACATAGAAAGTAGGCTATCAATCATCAATTTACATACCTTATCAGGCAACGGTGCAGGTTGTGTGGAAAATGTTGGTTCTCAATCAGTCGTCCCCTGAGTCACCTTTGGGAGTCAACAGACTCTTGCACATGACTAAAGTCTCATGACCATCTCTATACAGTACATTTTCCTCTTCGTTATCATCATATATGGTGATATTGTCATAATAAGCACCTCGAGCACGAGGACTTTCAGGGGACCCCTTTTTCAATTATGCTTATAAGTCCTCGAGATACCTCGAGGATGGACCCTCCAGTATGCCTTTCAAATCACATCAGTAGTCCTCGAGAGGTATGTGGTTGGGCATTTGCCTTGATCAACTCTCCAAGGTACTCTATAATCAAACGTTGATAATCTTTACCCCCGTAAGGATTCCAACCTTATCCAATTACCAATATCCCAGAAATCCTAGGACTATAAGGAGTCTATCCTAGAACCTACTATAGATAAGGTAAGGTGGGACTTCTAGTTTCAATCCAACATTAACTCCTACCATAAGTCATTCCTAAAAATAAGGTAACGAGTCCTACTAAGAGTGAACTATCACCTAGCCCTATAAATATGAGACTTGGGATCATTATTAAGATACGTTTTCATCTATATTCTCAACATATATTTTCTCTCAAATTCATCTTTCTGACTTAGGTATCGAAGGGACGATGAGTACGTACCTCAACTCCTTTGTTTCAGGTATCGAAAGATCTCGTTCGTGCTCGTTCTCAGTCGTCAAACTCAGAAAATCAGCAAGTGCGATTTTTGGTAGCATCATATGGGTTCTCCATATTCCTCAGTTTCGTCTACTACTTCTTCCTCAATCAGGAGATTTTCACGTGTCCGACTAACTGGCTTCCTACAATCAGTTACTCTATGTCCTTGTTCACCAAACATGAAATACCTAATACCTGAGCTAAAACTATCCCGTGGTGGCTGTTGAGCAGGACGGGATGCTTGAATCACTGGTATCCTGTTTTGCTGCTTTTCCACAGCAAGCGCAGGCTAGTATGCTTTAGAAATGATCCACAGCGAGTGAAGACTAAGGATATCCTATATAGACTTTTCTAATCCCCCCAAATACCGTGCCACCATCTGCTCTTCCATCTATGATAAATCATTCCGAGCTATCAATTGATAGAACTTCTCCGTACAATCATCAACCGATCTCGTGCCTTGCCATAGAGAATGAAGCCGTTAAATAAGGTTTAGGTGTAGCCAAAAGAAAGGAAGTGACCTTTCAACTTTTTCTTCATCTTCTCCCAATCAGTGATTTTGGCATTATCCTACCTATTTCATGAATGTTTCAACTGCTCCCACCATGTAGATGCTCGACCTTGAGTTTGATAGCGACCAGCCTTACTTTGACACGATCTAGAAACTCCCGATATTAAAAACTATGTTCTACTTCATTCGACCAGTCAACAAATCCTTTAGCCTCCAACGTACCAGAAAACTCGGGCAGGTCCACCCGAAAATCGAAGTCTACACGATGATATTCCCGACTATGGTGCTCCAAGGCTCGAGCATAGTTGTGATATTGGTTTTCGAAACTGGTATCGAAATTGTGACCCTCCAGTTCACGATCACCGAAATCCTACGCGGCTAGACGCTAAGTTAACTCTGCAACTTGCCTCTGTAAGTCCTCGATCGTCACATCCTGAATGTTACAATCATGGTGTGGGAATCCTCAATCGGAACCTGCCCGCGAAGACCACGACCACCAACCATGATAAGATTGATGAAATCTCACCCTAAGAAGATGCTAACGCTCTGATACCAATTGACATCGGGCAGAATAGTGATTATTCTACCACCTGGATCGTTGAATCTGGCCACATGTCAACCATCCAATGGCCTCTATTCATTGCCATTTTTTAACCCGAGCAAAAAAACTCATTAGGTGAGCGATGTGGAATTATCACGAGCATTCAGATTACGAACATCGCACTCGCCAGTCTCTAGGGATCGAGCTCATGTATACCTACAGCTAACTCTCGAGATTTAGGAGTGGATGCACGAGGGCCAGTGATATTGTCATAATAAGCACTTCGAGATACCTCGAGGATGGACCCTCCAGTATGCCTCCCAAATAAAATTAATAGTCATTGGGAGGTATGTTGTCGGACATTTGCCTTTGTCAATTCCCCAAGGTACTAAATAATCAAACGTTGATAATCCTTACCCCGTAAGGACTCCAACCCTATCCAATTACCAATATCCAATAAATCTTAGGACCATAAAAAGTCCATCCTGGAACCTACTATAGATAAGGTAAGGTGGGACTTCTAGATTCAATCCAACACTAACTCATACCATAAGTCATTCCTAAAAATAAGCTAACAAATCCTACTAAAAGTGAACTACCACCTAGCCCTATAAATATGAGACTCGGGATCATTATTAAGGTAAGTTTTCATCTATATTCTTAGCATATATTTTCTCACGAATTCTTCTTTCTGACTTAGGCATCGGAGGGGTGACGAGGACACACCTCGACAAGGCATCGGAGGGGCGACGAGGACACACATCGACACGTTTGTTTCAGGTATCGAAAGATTTCGTTCATGATCGTTCTCAATTGTCAAGCCCAGAAAATCAGCAAGTACGATTTTTCGTAGTATCATATGGGTTTTCCATATTCCTCAGTTTCATCAACTACTTCTTCCTCAATCAGGAGATTTTTACATGTCCGACTAACTAGCTTCCTACAATTAGTTACTCTATGTCCATGTTCACTGCACCTGAAATACCTAATACCCGAGCTAGAATTATCCTGTGGTGGCTATTGAGCGTGAGGGGACGCTTGAGGACAAATTGGCTAACCACATTCACTTCTGATCACTGATCTCCTATTTTGCTGCTTTTCCACAGCAAGTGTACACTATTATGCTTTAGAAATGGTCCACAGCAAGTTAAGACTGAGGACATCCTATAGGGACTTTTGTAATCCTCCTAAATACCATGTCACCATCTGCTCTTCCATCTATGATAAATCATTATGCGCTATCAATTGATAGAACTCCTCTGTACAATCATCAATCGATCTCGTGCCTCAAAGAATGAAGCCGTTAAAATAAGGTTTGGGTGTAGCCGAAAGAAAGGAAGTGACATTTCAACTTTTTCTTCATCTTCTCCCAATCAGTGATTTTGGCCTTACCCTACCTGTTTCGTGAACACTTCAATTGCTCCCACCATGAAGATGCTCGACCCTTGAGTTTGATAGCGACCAGCCTTACTGTGACACGATTTGAAAATTTCTTATATTGATAGCGACCAGCCTTACTATGACACAATCTGGAAATTTCTTATATTAAAAAATACGTTCTACTTCATTCAACCAGTCAACAAATCCTTCAGCCTCTAACGTACCAGAAAACTCGGGTAGATCCACCAAAAAATCGAAGTCTACATGACAATCTTCCCTACCACGGGCTCCGAGGCTCGAGCATAGTTGTGATACGGGTTTTCGAAACTGGTATCAGAATCGTGACCCTCCGGTTCACGATCACCGAAATCCTGCGTCGCTAGACGATAATTAACTTCGCAACTTACCTTTGTAAGTCCTCAATCGTCACATTCTGAATATTACAATCACAGTGTGGGACTTTCTCGTTCGGAACTTGCCCGCGATGACCACGACCACCAACCACGATAAGACTGATGAAATCTCACCCTAAGAAGATGCTAACGTTCTGATACCAATTGACGCCGGATAGAATAGTGATTATTCTACAGGCTGATTTTAGCAGATAATTAATAGGTAAGAAATAAGAAAAAATGCCAAACAATAAGAACAAAAACTATAATAATCATCCAATGTGCGAAAATGACCCACTAGCCGAGTTATATAGCTAATAAAATCATAGTTATTGAAATTTTACCAAAAATAGAAAAATATCAATATTCATACCAAAAGGAAATACGTAATAAAAGAAATAATATCCCAAAAATATAGCTTAAATCGAGTTCTTAATCTATGTTAGAAAGGGCAATCGACATATTACCAAAAAAGGAAAAAAAATAACTAAAATTGTGGATTCTAAAGGGAAAACAGCAGATTTTGCCCTCGAAACCAATGCAAACCAAGCAAAGCTGGGTGACCAGGATGTGCACGCTGAAAAGAGCTTTCCAAATTGGGGTCATGAGTGCGATTCTGATAACAGTAGCCAAAGTTATGGCCAAAATATCAAAATGTGTCCAAAAATGTCATCAATTAGGAAAGGTCGTCGATTACTTGCTATTCTTACAACTCGACTTCATCTGACTCGGATCCTCCTGCATCATATAGAAAATAAACATTAAAAATAAATTCCAAAAATATTTTATTTTAGGTTTTTAAAATCGAGAACAAATTTAGCCTCTATTTTAACTTTATGTCTTTACTTTATGAAACCATTTAAGAATAAAGATACTCTACATATAAAAAGTATTATATGTATAATTGAGCTTCTTTAAATTTCGGAAGTAAAAAACCTTATACACTCTAATAGTGTACTCTATTTTGACTCTTTATTTCTTTTTTTCAAAAGAGCATATATTGATTTCTTCTCACATTTTTACATATTTTTTATATGTCAATGATCAACCAATTCTAAGGGTAGAAGTTTTTTCTCAGAACCGGTAGAATTAATCGGAACCGAATAGAACCGACCAGTTCAATTTCGATTCCTTTATTAAACTGATCGGTTTTAGGACCACGCATCAAGAATCCATCAGTTCCGGTCCAATTCTTGGTGCTGTCATAAGAACAAAGAGTGAATTCACTTTTCCCAAGTTTCTTTTTGTTGGTATATTGCACAAATATGCACTAGATATTTTGAATATTAGATCTTAAAATTATTTCAATTTTATTTTTCATACACTTCTTCTTTTTTAACAATAAAACTTAATGAGTGATCAACATTTAATCTACAAAATTTTATAAATACTTTACAAAAACTCATAACTTCAATGCAACCCCAATAAGAAAAGGGTATTTTTATTTCATTTTTTATAAGAACTCAAATTTCTAGTTGTTTTCAAAGTGGTCGATCATCATGATAGAGATCTTCTCCTTGAAGATAATTAGATTATAAATGCTACCTACATTTTTTTAATATATATTGTTGTATAAATTTTCTTAAGAATTAATTTTAATCCAATTTTCACGATTTATATTATGTTTATTAATTTAATCTTTTTATGCCATTATTAATTGATGTTGAGCCTTGGAGTGTATTTTTATTTGTTGTCTTATTTTATTGATTTTACATTATTAGATTACAAGAATGATAAGTAATTTTAACACTGTTTTGTCTATTTTAATCTAATAAGTAGTTTAATACTTTATTTTTATAAAATCCTTAATATAAAGAACCAGTCTTTTGGATAGGTTCTAATAATTGATTAATAAAATACATATTTAAAAACTAAACTTCTTAAATTATTCAAATCATATTTGAATTGATTTACTATTGACATATAAAACATAATGTTAAATAAAAGATGAAAAGTCAAAAAATATTTCTTAAAAGAGTAAAATAAAGAACCAAATAAAGAATGTTAAGGGATAGATCTCCCATTTGTTAAATATCGGAATGTGGACCAATGTATAATGACTTGAGCTATTCTTAACAAGGTTGATACTTTAAGATAGAATTGAAAATCGTAATATGATATCAGAGTTCATTAAATTCTAACAAGCGACTGGATCTAATTAAGATTCAAAAACAACCGACCAGATTTTAAGATTGGTTAGCTCAAACGAGCTGCCATCTTGTGAGAATATATAAAGGGATAAATCCACATCGGTTAAATGCTGAAACACAAACCAATATTTAAGGACTTGTACCACTCTTCTTTAAATTTAAAGATACTATCACTTATATTCACTAGTCAAAGGTTAACGTGCATTGCACGTTATTTTGAAATGCATTATAGGTGGGGATAGATATTGTGGGAGACTGTGACAGGCTGTAGCCCGGTCAAGGTCTCAGCCTGCTTTTTTTTTTTTGGTGTAAAAAAATATATTCTAAAACAGAAATCCATGTGTTATATATTAGCTCAACTTGTAGTACGATCCTAGATCTATTCATGTTTATAAGTATTGTAAAATCAATGTATGAAGATGCGTGTATGTAAAAAACAGTTATAAAAAATTCTATGTGAAATGAACTTTTTAGTTAATGAGAATCTCTTTATACACTATATTTTTTGTGTGATTAGTGACTTAACTAAAACGTTTGTAGTTGTCATAGAAATTCCCCTTGAAAGTGCAACATATAGTTGTTCGTGTGAAAATACATGTTGTGGGAGATATATTCCAAACTATTGTGCATTTATTTTA